>JPFM01000062.1:10201-242390 GCA_000733375.1 Paramecium sexaurelia
CACTATGGAAATTCAGTATTATTGTTAAAATTGTTAACAAATGTTTTCCATCTTACCTTAAAATATTTGTGTGGAAATTGAAATTTGGTGTTCATTCTGTTTAATATAATTATTAGCTTCGACTAAAGTTTTGTTGAAACTTCATAGGTGGTTAATATCGATAATTTTATTTAACATAATAATTACATCAGCAACCGAAACGTATAGAAATAGCTGGACCGAAATTAGACATGTAACATAAAATTTATTACTTTTATAATAAATATAAACAATTATTATAAGCATTGTAGTAATGTAAATATTTACAATTTTATATAGACTCCTTATATTTTAGAATTGCAATAAAGCAGAATTTATATATAATGATAATAATTAACCCAATAATTGGAAGATGAAAATAATAATGTCAATGAAATTAAGTAATTCTGGTGTTTTAAGGATCTTAAAATTTAACTTTCTTTTTATGTGGTTTTTTCGTTTTAAATTCATGAGGTGGTAACTGCTATATGATGATTCGCTTGATATTTTCTAATTCTTCTTCAAATTCATTCAAGAAGTCTTTATCCTTCAGCTTAGCTAATAGTTAAGGTATTTATTCATCTTTGGTGAGGGATAGATGTGCTGTAAGGATGTGATTAAAAGTGCATCTGGTATTATGTTATAGAAAGTATGTGTAAATTTAAACATTAATTAGAAATTTTTTTGGGATGTTGTTGATCAGGCTGTGTAAATTGTTCTTACAATAAGATTATTGATTAGTCCTATGAGTCTAATCCCCTTTTAAAATTTTTAGAGAGTGATGATTAGGTTGGATATGAATTTATAAATAAAATAACCTATTTGTATTTTTATAAAAAAAATTGGCTTTTAATTGTCTAATAAAATTTACTGGGTTCAATCCTACTTATCTATGAATGATCTAAGATATGAAAAAATATAAAAAGATTGATAGATGTTTAGATATTATGTAATTTAATTAGTAAAATAAATGATATAATATTATTTGATTTGTAGAAGATTTATTGTTTTGAATTAAGAAATAAGCCCTCATAATCATATATTTAAATGGAATATTAAGAGGATTAATCATTATTTAAAAAGGTTGAATTATTTTTGGATTGATTCTTATATTCTCCTTATTAACGGAAGATAATATGGCGCTTATAGGATAATTATTCAAGTTTATTTTTAAGATAATTCTAAAAGAAATGGAAAAACGTTAATTAAGGCTTCTGAAATTTGATTTCTTAATATATTTTAATTGAGATTATTAATATTATGTAAGGTACTTATCGAAAGACCAAAAAAGATAAAAATCTTGAAATAGTTGAATTATAATATTTTGAAAACATAAGAAAAATATACCTTGCTCAATTATTTAACGAAATAAGCATCTGAACTGACTATTATATAACCGCCTGTATAAAATATATTGTAATTTAGTGTGTATAAATATATTTAAGACTACGATAATTTTTTAATTAATTATTATATTAAAATCATAATGTTAAATTCTTAATAGAGAAAAGAATTTTATAAATCATACACCTCATTTCTAAGACTTGTGGAAGAATTTCATTCCTTTTACAGAAGTATAAAAAGATTACTGATGGATAAAATGATTTCTGTTAAATTCAGTCACAAAGACTTCAATTTGAATAAATAATTAATTATGAAGCCTCAAACATAATATTAGCTAAATATTCAAGAATAATAAAAAAATCGAAAAAAGATTATTTATTTTTACCATAAATATAGACAGGATTCTTTTCAAAACAATTAAGCTCTTAATAATTATAATAACGATTCTCCCTCAAGTCATGCTACTTATTTAATTCATATTTGTATGAACTTTATTAAATTTAGCATTGGTTTTAGTCACTGATATTGATTTAGTAGAAGCTTTTGGGTATCTATAATAAAGTGTTTCAATTTAAACATCATTAGATCTTGACTTTATCAAAGGTGTATATTATTGATTAATATTTCAAGGTCTTGAATTACATGATTAAAAATGTATTGCTAATTCTCTAAAATAGTATGAAACCTAGATTGAAAATAGTTCATATAGCCTAGGTTATTTATTGAATAAAGGTAACATGTTATTAATTATTAAAGCAATTGCCTTACAGTAGTTGAATCGAATTTAAGAAGCTCTGCTTGTGAATGATTAGGGTATTCAGAAATATTAAGATTTTCCTTATTTTTATTCTAACAAAGGTAAAAACTTGAATTATATTTAGGATATATTTTATAGTGTTTAAATCGTTATGATGAGGCTTTACTAAATTATGATTTGGCCTTAAAATACAATCCAAATTATTCAGTTTTTTATTCTAATAAAGGTACTTTTAATTTAAATTAAAAGCTATGATCTTGTTCATTTTGAATTAATTTAAAGAAGCATTAATTTTCCAAAATTAAGCAATTTATATAGATTTTAAAACCTCAATATTTTATTCAAATAAAGGTAGATTTATACGAAATTTTAAAGGAAATATTTTATTATAGTAAAATCGATTGATTGAAGCTCTTGAATGCTATGATAAGGCAATAAAGAAAGACCCATCCAAATCAGGATATTATTCCAACAAAGGTTATATTGGTTAAAATTTCTAGGAATTGCCCTACTTAAATTAAATTTATTTGATTAAGCTTTATAACAATTTGATTTTGCAATAAAAATAAATTCAACATATTCAGGATATTATTGTAATAAAGGTATGAAAATTTATATTATAAGCAAATGCATTAATGAATTTAAACAGACTTGAAGATGCTGTGTAGAATTATGATTTAGCAATCAAATTTAATCCAAATGAACAAAAGTATTATTCTTTTAAAGGTGAACTCTATCCTATTATTAGGTAATGCTTTATTCAAACTTAACCGCTTAAAATAGGCTTTATATTATCATGAAAAAGCAATTAAGATTAATCCAATCATTTTTTAAAATTATAATAATAAAGGTAAGATCAATTTAGACATTTAGGAATCGTTTTATCAAAATTAAAGCGTTATGAAGAAGCTTTACAAAGCTATGACTATGGGATTAAATTAAATCCTAACGATTCAAATTTATATTTTTCTAAAGGTAGATATATCTAATACATTTGAAGGAAATACTTTATAGAAGATGAATAGGCTAGTCGAAGCAATTGAAAACTATAATCTTGCAATACAAAGAGATCAAAAAAAATCTGAATATTATATAAATAAAGGCATCTATAAAAATGATATTTTAGGAGTTGCTTTAAGAAAACTAGGTTTTATCTAAGATGAATTAAATTAATATAATCTTGCAATTAACCTAAACCCTGAATAACCAGTTGGATACAACAATAAAGGTTAAGATTCAAATAATATTTTAAGCAATGCTTTTAGCTAAGCATTTCAAAGAATAAAAACCATTAAAATATATTGAAAAAGCAATTTAGTAAGATGAAGAAAATGAGATATACCTTTTAAATCAAGGTAAAATATAATATGAATTATAAGGAATTATTTTATATGATTTAGGATTATATTAAGAAGCTTTGGATAAATTTGAGAATGCTTTGTAAAAAAATCCTGAATCTGACAATTGTTATTTTTACATAGGTAATTTCAAAATATGAAAAAGGGAGGACATTACTTCAATTAAATAATTATGAGGAAGCCTTAAAATATATGAATTATGCAATCAACTTTAATCCTGAAGATTACTTATATTATTCGTATAAATGTAATTTATTATAAGTATAAAGCAAATGTTTTATTTTAATAAGGAAAACTTTCTGAATCATTAGAATATTCCAAAATAACAAATTAAAAGGATCCTGAAAATATGTTTAGCTTAGTACGAACAGGTTTAATTTTTTATTTTTGTTAAGCATTCATTTTATGCAAATTGAAACGCTATTAAGAAGCTTTGGAACACTATTAAATTGTTATTTAGAAAAATTCTGATTTTTATTTCCCTTATTTGGGAATAGGTAAAATATCTACTATAGGAATTAAGCTCAAATTCTATTTATGTAGAAAAATTTCGAAGAAGCATTAAAATATCTTGATTTGTCTATTGAGAAGAACCAGGATTGTTTAATATGCTATATTTCAAAAGGTAATACTTTAATGAAGATTAAGCTTAAACCTTAATAAGATTGAATCGTTTGGAAGAAGCATTGCATTGCATAGATTAAGGGATTCAGAAAGATTAAAATAATCCGGATATTTATTTTGAGAAAGGTAAAATTTATTGATAACTTTAAGCAAATTTGCTATTGAATTTAAATAAAATTTAGGAAGCAATAAATTTATATAATATTTCAATTACTTTAGATCCTAAGAAACCAAAATATCATATTAACAAAAGTAATTGATTTATTTTGAATTAATAGCAATTGCCTTAAGACTTTTAAAGGAAAATCAAGAAACTTTAGCAAACAAGACTTAAAGTTTAAATAATGGAAAGTGTGAATATTATTTAAAGGATAACTTTATGTAAATCAATTAAGTTAATCATAAGACAATTCAAACAAAAAGCAGAACCTTTTGAAGTGAAAGATGAAATATACCCTATAATTATTTTTGAAAACGTAAAATAGTTAAATTTGTTTTAGATAATTAGTCCGTATACTTTACCAAATGGTTTAATATTTACAAAATGCGATTAAGAGTCAATAGAGAAAATTGATAGAGAAATAGCACACAATCCAAAAGATCCTAAAATTTACTATCATAAAGGTAAAAGATATAGAACACTTTAAAGGAGTTATCTTAAGAAGCTTTAGTAAAAATGATGAGGCTATAGAGCAATTTAATATAGCGATTAGTTTAAATCCTTATAACAGCGAGTATTATTTTTAAAAAGGTAAACACATTTCATAAATTAAAGGAAATACTCTAAAAAGTTTAAAAAAATACGAAGAGGCTTTAGAAAACTATCACTAGGCAATTATTTTAGATCCAAATAACTCTTTGCTTTATTCCAGCATAGGTTGAGCTTTATTATATTAGTTTTAGCAAGTATTTTACAAACTTAAAATAAAAATACTGAGGCTTTGTAATATTTTGATTTGGCTATCATTAAAGATCCTAAAATTGGAATAAATCACGCTAATAAAGGTCTTAGAAAATTTTTTTATAAATTGAATAGCTCTTGTTTTATAAAGTTTAAATTTATTGGAAGAAGCTTTAGTCGAATTTGATTATGCAATCTAGAAAAACCCTGATTAATCGGTTTATTACTCGAATAAAGGTAAATAATATAACTTAACTAATAGCAATGGTGTTGCAGGATTTGCAAAAATACAAAGAAGCCTTAAAATAATTAGATCTTGCAATTGATTTAAATCCATCTGAGTCGATATTTTACTTTAATAAGGGTAATTAGTATTAATAAAAAGGTTGCATATTACAAAATTTAAATCGTTTTGAGGAAGCTTTATTATAATATGATTTAGCCATAAAATTAAATCCTAAGAATTTTCAATATATTTTGAATAAAGGTAAAATAATTTAAAATTTTAGTATATGTTTTAAGGAAATTAAATCGATCAGATGAAGCAATTGATTGCTACTATTAAGAAGACAACTATTATAGTGAAAATGTCTCAGAATAAACTAATTAAAGTAACAATTAAAGTTATTTTATAGAATAACTTAACTTTGAACAAAATTAGTATTACAAAAATATCTATGAACTGAATTGAATAAATTAATTGCAAATTAAATCAATATTATAAAAAAGTTATTTTTAGATAATTTTAATAATTCCTTGTTTCAATCTTTTTGCTCTTGATGTTTCACGAATAAAATCTTAAATGATTTTTGTGATATATGATATTTTCTGTCTCATAAATATTTGATATATTTAATAAAAGTTTGAAAATTTAAAAAACTTCATATTTTATTGTTATTGCATGATTTAAGAAAATACTTAGAAGAGTATTATTTACTTAAAGGAAAGATAATATTTAAATATACTAATTTTATCTTTAAATATAAATAGATCAATTATCCTATTAATAGATTTTCTATCCAAAAATATAGTTCTTTATTATATTTATAGTTAAATTAATTCACTAGTAAATGTTCTATTCCATTTAATAACAACTATTCATAAAATCGTGCATTTGAAAAAATACAAGAATTAGTTTTTTGAGTAAAATTTATTTACTCATTTTATCAATTCCTTCAGTTTTTTGACGTATAATACAAAGGAAAACATTAAGATAATAAAAAAGGAATCATTTAGGAATTTATTATAATAATAAAATTAATATTTCTTAATAGAATATAAAAATATTAAATATCACTATTTCTTTAAATAAATATATTTATAGTTGATTAATTCGATTCATACTATTGTTTAATTCAAAGTGAATAACATAAAACAATTAGTTATGTGTATTTAGATGACAATTTATCAGATAAATTTAATAATTATTAATTTAATGTTTCTTATTACTTTCATGATATAAAAAAAGTTGATACATCAAATAGATATTGTGAATGATAAGAGAATCATTATAATTTGTTTAGTTTTAGAGATGAATGCTTTAAAATAGTTTATGTCTTTGTATTTATTACTTTAATAAAATATTATAGTATATTAAATTTTTAATTATGCAATTATCAAAGTTAGAAAAAACTTAAAAGCTAGGCACAAATAAATATAGATGCATTGAAAAAAAGACAAATTAAGAATATATTTTAACTTGCTTGGCAATCTCAGATTATGATGATCGAATTTGGAGTCTTAATCACAATAATTTTCTAACTATTATAGATAAATGGTTTGAAAATGGAATGATGTGCGTTCTCTAAAAAAGTGAATAATTGTCAACGATGAAGGAAGGAAGTTATTTTGGAGAATAAAAAATTTTATCGATACTTTTATAAGTTGCTTCAGCATTACATAGTGCGGAGGCGAAAGGAATAAAAGCTACAGTTACTCTCTAAAATGTGTTTCTCGATGATTAAAAAAATATCAAGGTTTGTTATTAATTGAATTAAGATCGATTTGTTATCATTAAATGCTACCCCAATAAATTTTGCCTCTCCAGAAGTATTGAGAAAAGAATCCATTCATTCTGGGATTTGGAGTTTAGGTATAGTTGGATATTATCTCGCTAACAATCGAATGCCTTTTAATTCTGATAACGAAAAAACTCTAGCCTATAGTATAATATACAAAGATCCTTTACCAACAGATTAGAGCAGATATCCTATATTATCTTAATTACTAAAGAAGATTTTAGCTAAAAATATTAAAAAAAGATTTACATATTAGTAACTCATTGATTATTTAGCTGATAAAATAGTTTAGAGAGATACCCCTTCAAGTTTATTAATGAATTAATAATCATAAAAGGGATTCTCTAAAAAAGATTAAAGTATTTGTTCTTTTAAAGAAAGCAAGATTGAAATAATTAATGAATCAGAATCGGAAATAAATAATTAGTCTTAGTTTTTAGATATAAAGCCTATTGTACCACAAATAATAACGTTAGACACAATAGAAAATATACATACTGTTCATAGATAATTAAAAAATAGACCTTAGTCATCAGTTCAACGAGTAATAAAAAATGATTAAAATGATTTGATGATTCGTTTATAAAGAATTAGACCAAATTCTGCTGTAGGATTCAGTGGAAAAGACTATATTTCCAGAAACATAAAATAAGAATTGAGTAATAGAAGAATAATAAAATCATCAGTAGAACCCTAAATTATAACTGATACTTTTAGAAATGCTTTTATGAAAAAACAGTAGTTTAAAGAGGTATCAGTCGATTTAAAAGAAGCAAAGCAAATAAAAAACGAACATGTGATTAGAGTCTATAATTTAGAATATTAGAATGAATAATAAATTGTTTCAAAAAGAATTCATAAACCTTTCCATAAGATACTACAAAATCCAAATACCCCAAAATGTCTTAACCAAAAAGAAAAGGTATTTTTTGATGAAATTTAAGATTGGAAATCAAAAATGCAATAAAATATGAAATAAGAACCAACTAGAATTAAAAAATAAGACCCAATTATCAATTCAATTTTAAAAGAGTGAATTAA
The DNA here is from genome assembly GCA_000733375.1 of Paramecium sexaurelia. Classification (NCBI taxonomy): domain Eukaryota; phylum Ciliophora; class Oligohymenophorea; order Peniculida; family Parameciidae; genus Paramecium; species Paramecium sexaurelia. The sequence goes on from JPFM01000062.1 coordinate 18,263, forward strand.
ATTTAATTTATTGCAAAAGTATTTCTACAAAAATTTAACTTTGTATTTATTAAATAAGTAATTTTTAAAAAAACTATAGATATTTCTTATAAAAATTAAGTTTAGATTCATCTCTGAAAATTTATACATTTCAATTACTTTCAAATAATTCTGTCTCTAACTCCATAACTAATTCAGTTGGAAGAAAATCTATTTCTTCGCCTACATCTTCTTGTATAGATTTGTAAATTGGAGGTAAATTTTCTAAAAAATAATAGCCATTGGCTTTATCCATTTTAAGAATTAGTCTCATTATTAATTTTTTATTTTCCACGTATAATGGTTCAAAACTAACAACTTCTTTTGAATCAATAAGCTCAGCGATATTGTATGTTAATTGTCCATACTTTTCTTTAAATTATTATCCATCACTATCGCATTAATCTGTTACTTCTAGCATATATTTGAGATTTTCGCCTTCTAAATAATATTATAAACTTAAAGGCATCTCTCCATATTATTTTATTAAGTCTAATTTATTTAATACAGCTAAGTATGGTAATGATAAATTTGCGGATACAGTAACACTCACTAAGCTAGCAGATATAAACGTATTCACTTAATAACAATTAAGGCAGTCAAACAATTACACAGCTACTAGGGATAATTATAATTTTTAATTCTTTCTATTTGTCAAAGATTGGATAAGATTAAATATTGAATCATTATCTAAATACAATTCAATCTATCCTATTTTAGCATAAAATTATACCTGGAAAATCAAAAATTAGATAATGATCTGTATACTTAAGTAATTTATCATAGAGCCAATTTTAATTGTCAACCAAAAATTAGAAGCAATACAACAATGCTGCATTAGGTCTTTATAAGTATATCTATTTTACCCTAATTAAAATTCTTTCATCACATCCTCAACTGTAATTAGTTCTAAAATGTCTATATTTAAATAATCCTCATATGAATCCTCATTGGCAGGATCCATATTGATGATAATGCATTTTCGTTGGATTTGTTGCATCATCTAAAATAATCCTTTGCAGAGAGTTGTTTTCCCAACTCCACTTGGACCAATAATAAGACTGCCATAATAATAAGGAATCATTTAAGTAAAGAAAATAATTAATCTTACTAATTTATAGTTATAATTTAAGAAACTCAATTATGTTTTCATACTCAAAACTTAGTTATGACTCTTCTTCAAGCAAGTTCATTACAATAAGAATAATATGGATCAAAAATTCTTTATGAAAATTGATCTTACTTTAATTCAATAGAGGACTATTTGATTTTTTTATCAAATTCATCTTCCTATTCACTATATGTTTCATTTTTTGGGTAGTATTAAAATTTAAAATCTAATTTTTCAAATTGAGGAAATTTATATAGTTTAATTCTGTTTAAGCAACCTTATTCAAATAGCACAAGTAAATTATTCCCCCATTTTTAGATTGGAATTATTGTTTTACATTTCTTTTCTTAAAATGTATTTCCAATACATTATCTATCTCCATCTTAATCTACAAATTGAAACTAACTACCTAATTTACCTCTTGTCATAGCCACTATAATTATTGAATTAATTTGTACTGTAAATAAAAATTTAATCTCCATAAAATCCAGGTTATTTATAAAATGGAAGTGAAAAAAAGCAACCATCTTAAATTTTTTCAATATTTAAAGACAAAGTATGTCTATGTTTAATTTAATTATGAAATATAAAAAAGATGCTTAACTAATTAGTTTCAAAAATGCAGATTAATTATTATTAATTGTCATACTTTAACTTTGATTTCATATTAAATTTTTATTAATAGCTTAAATATGGACTTAAATTGTGAAATAATTAGATTGAATCTTAAAAAAGGATTAATAAATTGTAATTTTATTAATAATGAACTTTTTCAAATGTAATTGGATCTACAGTATCAACAGACATAATTGAGTTTTATATTTGAGTTTATGTAAGAATCAAGTAATCTTTTTCCATAAAATCAAATTTTATTAGATTAATTATTTCAATTCTCTTTTAAAATATTATTTCATTTTGCAATGAATAGATCAATATTTCCTTTTCTGAAAATACAGCTATTTCTTCTGATTTTCTCCCAAAAGTAATATTAACCACTGATATTGGTAACTCAAGATAATAAATTGGAAGTAAGGTATTTAATGCAAAAATATACATTTTATTGGATGAATCGATCATGGCAATAAAACTAACTTTATTCTTAATAATTAATACATTTCATAAAAATCAACACTGATTATTTTACATTTATCCTTTTTTGTCAGTTGAAAAGGTTCCGATATTATCTATGGTATAAATTACTTCATAAAATTAAAATATAAATATTATAATAATATTTTATAGATTTCCTTCTGATTTTCTTATGAAATTATAAAGAAATCTCTCCATTACATTATTATATTGAATTTATATTCTATAAAATAAGTAATTAAAATAAACTAAATTAACTTTCAATATCATAATCATGTAAAATTTTCAAAATTTTCTGGTATACTATCTATTCCTCCTAATCCTAATTGATTCATAACATCAGCCATTGTTGATTCAATTTCTCCTAATAATTAATGAATTTCCGAATCTCCCATACATTCTTTAAAATTAATCAAACACCATACCTGGTTTTTATAGATTTTTAATTTGATCTTCTTCTTCCACTTTAAATTTCTAGTATGTAAAATCTTATACTATCATACTTATTGCATTTGGAATATATTCTTTCAGCTCATTTTTATTCTAAATTATAATTAGATAATAACATTTACCATCATTTGATTTACAATATATTAGAAAGGCTCTGGTTATTATTTCAGGATTTTAATGCTATACTTTACAATATCTTTAACCTATTAGACTGATAAATCTTTGTGTGATATAATTTTTTCTTTGATCTTTTATTTAACAGAGGCTTGAAGCATATATAATTATTAGAAGAATCCCTTCTCCATCAAGGCAAGCATACTTTCTTCAAATATCTCTTTAGAAACTCCCAATCGTTATAACAGTTCTGCTTGAGATTTCTCTAATAACTCTTCAATATCTTCATTATATTTAAGAATGTATTGTTTATATAAATTAAGCTAAGAATTTTATTTATGAATTCTCCTCTATTTTCTATTTGCTAATGTAATTCTGATATATTCATCTCCTGCAATTTCTATTGTATATTATAAAATATCAACAATTGTTTAAGGTTCTAAACAACTTGTATTTGGTATATAATTGACCCTTATTAAATTTGATATACTATCAAATGCACTCATTGCTGCAGTGAATCTTGTTTAATTGGTGTCCCTTTCCAAATCAAAATAATTTCCCTTTTTAGTATTTTTATTAAAGCTATCAAACATAGTATTTGATGTATTAAGTGGACCTTAATATTCTGAGTCTTTCCTGTTTTTGGTACTTTTCTAATTTCTATAATAAATTAATCCAGCACTATGAGAATGAGAATATTTGAGTACCTTGCTAAGAGACCCGACGTTGTCAAACTCAGAACAATTAATTTATGATTCTTACAAATAGATAAAAAAGCACCCATAAATAGACTTTAATTGTTTATTTATTATTTGATTAGAGTTATTAATTAAATAAAAATAATTTTAGAAAATGGGTCTTTGGGCATGGACATTAAATCAGATGTTAACTCCAAAATTTTGGACATTAGTGAGAAGAGAAGGTAATTAATGTGAAATAATTTAGGATTTTGGTAAACTTATATCAGAATGCACAGAGCATAATCTAGATCTAGTCATTATGCAGGAGGTTAGAATGGACCAATTCAATGTGTTGGTTAGGACTAATTTGGAAACAAATATTATGAAGATTTTGATGTTACACGTAAATAATTGATGAATATTAATAGATAGAAATCAAAGAAGATGGGTTGAATATAATGATTATTTCAATCCATGGCATACTCTTGGTGATAGAGTGCCACCAGTTTGGCACGGTTGGATGGCTCACGTATATGACGAAGCCCCATCTAGAACTGGTCATTCATATTTTGTTTAACCATTCTATTAATAGCCAGCCACTGACAATTAATCTCATACTCCAAATCATTACTTTCCATAAGGAGCTATGTAAAATTTGAATAGATTGGAATTCATGTATAATCTTGGATATATTTTTATTATTTTAGAAAGTATCACAGAAATAGAAGGGCTGCTCCATTTGAACCTGGTTAAGTTTCAGGATTTGAAGGTAAAAAATTAGTTGTTGAAAAATAAACATATTCAGAAGATGTTATGGCTAGCAGAGAATGATTTATTCAAAAAAACATTACAATATTATTAATTTTATAAATTATTTAAAATATTAATTTATGGATTAATAAGAAGACTAAGCAAATTAAACTTCCAATTTTAAAGAATTAGGTGTTTGCGATGAATTATGCATGGCATGCGAAAAGTTAGGATATAAAACACCTACTCCAATACAATAATAATCATTACCTTATACCCTTTAAAAAGTAATTCAATATAAAATACTTAGAAAGACATTATTGGTTTAGCAGAGACTGGTTCTGGTAAAACTTTAGCCTTTGGACTTCCAATATTGCAACACCTATTGGCAAATCCATAACCTTACTATGCTCTAATATTGTCTCCTACTAGAGAGTTGTGTGTTTAAATTTAAGAACACTTTTAAGCAATTGGAGCTTCTATAGCCTTAAAGTCTGTAGTTATATTAGGAGGAATGGATCCACTAGCTTAAGCGAAAGCTTTAGCATAAAAGCCACATATCATAATTGGAACACCAGGAAAAATCCTCTATCACTTAGAAAATACTAAAGGATTCAATTTAAGACAATTAAAGTTTTTAGTTCTAGATGAAGCTGATAAGTTATTAAATATGGATTTTGAAAGAGAAATTAATGCTATACTTGATATTATACCTAAAGAAAGAAATACATACTTATTTTCAGCTACAATGACAAACAAAGTAAGTAAATTACAGAGGGCATCACTAAAGGATCCTGTGAAAATAGAAGTTTCCTCAAAATATTAGACTGTTTCAACTCTTCAATAAAATTATCTATTCATTCCAGATAAATATAAAGAAACCTATTTAGTATACTTACTAAATGATTTAGCAGGGAATACTTCAATTGTCTTTGTGGCTACATGTTAGATGGCAATTAAGATAACTTTATTATTAAGAAATCTTGGATTTTAAGCTATAGCTATACATGGATAAATGAGCTAAACCAAAAGATTATCATCTTTTAATAAATTCAAATCTAAGGAATCTAACTTATTAATTGCAACAGATGTTGCCAGTAGAGGTCTTGATATTCCTTTTGTTGATTTGGTAATCAATTTTGATATTCCTCAAAATGCGAAAGAATATGTTCATAGAGTAGGTAGAACTGCAAGAGCTGGAAAGTCTGGTAAGGCTATAAGTCTGGTTACCTAGTATGATGTTGAAATGTATTAAAAAATAGAATAATTAATTGAAAAAGAATTACCTTAATATACTTTGGAAGAGTCTGATGTTATGATATTTTATGAAAGAGTATAAGAAGCGAATGTAATAATTATAAAATTATATTTTAGAGAATTGCTACTTAAGAATTAAAAGACTTATTAGAAAAAAAAGTAAAGAAATCAGCTGTTGATGAAGACGATTTGGATGATAAAAAAATAAAATAAATTAATAAGAAAATATAAAAGGATTCCAAATAAAAAAAGGCAGGTTTCAAGAAAAGATTCAAATTAGATGTTTGAATAATAATTTTCTTTATTAATTTGTGAACTTATTATTAAAAATAAATTTCATTCTTTTAATTTGATTAATTAACTAATTCTTAGCCCGCCAATATTTTTTTTGAAAATACATTAATAATACAATGAAAAATAACTAAAGAGGCTTGTTTATAGTTCTAGAAGGATTAGATAAATGTGGCAAATCTACATAAACTGAATTATTATGTGAGGCTCTGGATGCTAAAAAAATGTAATTTCCAGACAGAAGCACTTCAATGGGAATGATCATATCAGATTATTTGAAAGGAAAGAGAGACATTGATGACTAAGTGATACATCTATTGTTCTCTGCAAATAGATGGGAAACAAAGTATCAAATAAAATAATTTTAGAAACAATATTATAGAGACTTTGGAAAAAGGAATCAATATAGTTTGTGATAGATATGCATATTCAGGAGTAGCTTTTTCATCTGCAAAAGGACTACCATTTAGTTGGTGCAAATAATGTGATTCTGGTTTGCCTAAGCCAGACCTTGTTATTTATTTAAGAGCTCCTATTAAATAATTAAAAGATAGAGGAGACTTTGGAGCTGAGAGATATGAAAAACAAGAATTTTAATAAAAAGTTTAAGAGATTTTTGATAAAATGGCTCAAGAAGAATAATTTAATATAATAAATGCTTTACAAACAAAAGAAGAAGTTTTCACTTAAATTATGGAACTCATAAATAATTATAGTCAGAATGCTTCTACTAACACAATCGAATAACTCTGGTAGTGAATTGAGTTACTTATTAGTTTTTTTTATTTTTATAAAGATTCGTATAATCTAATTTTATTTAAACTAGAAAATTGAGTTATTTTTGAGAGTGGATCGATCCCATCTATTTGTATTAACATTAAATTATTAATGATAAAGAAATTGAATATATATTTTCTTTTGAAAATAATGCTAAAACAGAAAAGGGTTTAAAGACAGAGCAAATTTATAAATTTGATTAAAAAGAAACGAGAATTAATTAAAAAAATTTTGACCACAGAGGGATTCGAACCCTCGCCCTTGCGGACTGCAGCCTGAATGCAGCGCCTTAGACCACTCGGCCATATGATCGTATATTAAGCAGTTATTCAAATACTTGATTATAAATTATATCACTTTCTAATTTTTATTTTTTGCATAATCTTGTCTGATTCTGATGGATCCCATTTTCTTAATATTAATTTAATGATATGAAGCGGTAACCAACTTATGGTTACTAAGATTAAAACATTGATGATGAATTTTTAATCAATATCTGCTAAATTGATATAGCTTTGTAAAAATATAATTGAACCAGCATAAATTATTAACGTGAACAACTCTGCTATAAACATTACCAATCTAAAATTATTTACTTCTGTAAAAACATTTAATAATTCAGCCACTATTAAACTACTAAATGTGACTGTTACCAAATCAAGAAAAGTATTTTAAAAAACAGCAAAGCTATAAACCATAATGACAGCAGCTAAATGATAAAGGTGAATAAATACCTTAATAAATAGATTTAAATAGCCAGAGCAAAAATGTCTTAACTGTCAATTCTCTTCCTTTAAGCAAGGCCTTATATAATTCTGTATATTCAAGAGCTTTTTCTTTAGTTACATCTTAATCGAATATTAAACAAAAAACAGGAAACATTGTATACACTGTAGCATATCCTAACATTAGCCAACCATTATAAATTGGGATTGCAACAAAGTAGAAAATAATTGAGAATATTGTTTATATAGATGCAATAACTAATCCTCTGTGCATGACAAATTGTGCCATAACCGCTGTTCTTTTATATGCCAATCTACCATGCCATAACAACAACACAGCTAGATACTTAAACTTTAATATAGAAAAATCACTAGCCAAAGCAGCTTACTTTCCCTCCTTGCCTACAATACCTACTCCTACATCTGCTGCTTATATCATAGCAACATCATTTCCTCCATCTCCTATTGATAGAACAGTCTTTTAAGTATGCTCTTTTATCAGCTCAGTTACTTATGCTTTTTAAGTTGGTGAACATCTGCAACATACTACAGCTGGAGCATTACAAGCAACATGGAAAAATGCAGTATGCTGAAATTCAAGAGCCACTTTTAATGACTATCCATCTATAACTAATACACTATTATTTTTTAAAGCAAATTAATTAAGTTCATTTTGTAAAATTAAAGAATCCTCTATGTCCTTTATTACAAACATCTCTTAAGTAGGACTTTTCAAACCAGTTGAAATTGCTATACATTAAGCTGTTTCTACTTTGTCTCCAGTTAACATCCAGATTTATATACCTGCATTTTTTAAAGATTCTAAAGTTGCATATATATCTTCCTAAAGCATATCTTCAACTCCAGTTAATCCTAATAATTCCATATCATTCTCATAAAAGTCTAAGACTTTTGAACAACGTGCTTCTCTATCTTCCATCTGATTCTTTGCTTTCTCATACTCTGTTGTAAAATTCTTCAAATCATCCTCAGTCAAATATTTTTGAGTTATTACCAGAGTTCTTAAACCTTCTCTACTAAGGCTTTCACATTCATCCATTAAAAATCCTCTTTATACTTCTGGTACTTTTTATTTCATTACTGAGTCAGCTCCTTTTAGATAAAATATGGCACCTTTTTATCCTTACATTTATAAAATGATTCCCATTCTTTTTCTCTCTGATGTAAATGGGAATTCATATAATATTTTGTATGATTCTGGTGTTCCCCCCGCATTCAAAATATTTATTTCTGTTAATTGTCTATTAACTAATTTGAATCCAACATCTTCTGCAAAATTAACTAAAGCGATTTCATCAGGACTGCTAGCTTAAAATGTTCTTTCTCCCTCTTCTTCTACTGGTGTTACATTATGACATAATGACAAAGCTGATATCAAATCTCTAACAATTTAATCTTTGTTTCGTTTGAAAGGTTTGATTTTTCTACCTCCCGATTCTTGATATTTTTTTAATACATCTTCCATTGGATATTTACTATTAGCACAATGTTTCTTTATCATTTTCTTTAACAAACCTAATGTTTCAACAGAGAAAGACATTCTCTCCAAAGAAAGTTTCTTAAAAATCATAGTATTTTATGTTAATGTACCAGTTTTATCTGTTAAAACATAAGAGATTCTGCCTAATTCTTCAGGTATCGTACTGTTTCTTGCAATTGATCCTTCAATATCTTTATCATTTGAAATACAGTAAGAAAAGTATAATTTGGAAAAGTCTAGATTAACTCTTAAAGAAATTGGTATGATTGAACTTAGTAATAGTACATGTCTAAATAATTAAAGTAGCCATTCATTTTAAAAGCCACTACTTAAGACTATACTAAATGCTGTACAAACTAAAAGTACACATAGTAATTTGGCTAATTGATTTAATTCATCATCTAATCTTCCCATTTTGGTTCTAGGTTCTCTTGAATTTAATGCTGATCTGCATTCTTTCCCAGTGTAAACTACTACTGCCTAAATTTTTCCAGATGCCAAAAATGTATTACACCAAAGAGTGTTTTCTAATGATAATGCTTCTCTTTAACCCTCTCCACCTCCAACTTCTAGTTTAAATAGACCTTTAAAATCATAGATATCTAATTTAGGAGGTTCGCATGTAATTGATGCATTAAGTGTAGTTAAATTTTTATTTTAACCATAATTTTATGTGTGTCTGATTGCTTTCCTAAGTTTCCAATCAGTTTCTCCATCTAATTAATCTGTTCTAATGAAAACTGTTCCTGTGACATCTTAAGTATGAAGCAATATCAGATCGGCAGGTATTCTTTAGTTTGCATGAACCTCAATTATGTCACCTACTTTTAATTGCCAACTTTGTAGTTATATTGTTTTGTCTTTTCCTATTTGTGTGTATTCTTATGAATTTGCTTCTTTATCTCTCTTATATCTTTAAAAATCATCGTAGGCTTCCTTGAGCAAGGTTAGTATCAATACAAATGCGAGTGGTGCCACGTAACTAAATAAAAATCCCACTTTTAGCAAAGGTATGAATTATGATAGTGTGATCAATAAAAATATTAGATTGAAGAAGTATTTAAACTATTGATAGAGCACGATTGGAACAAATGACATAATGTTGTATTTTTGATTTTTTACTAAATTTGGCATATTATTTTAAGGGTAGACTTTACCATCCAAATAAATAATTCTTTATTCGACTTCTTTATCAGGTGGTTTAAGTAAATCATTAAATTAATTCTTAATTTTTTCGAAAAACCCTAATGTTTAGATTTAAGGTTCTTATGGTTCAATTAATTATTGTTTAAGGGGCTCCTATCCTGTATTATCAAATCGCCAACCTTGAACAGCTTTATGATTGGTTCCAGCTAATTCAAACTCCATAAGGAAATTGAAATTTATTTTTATATTAATAAGAACTAGTTTTTTTAATCTATGTTTAACACTTCTTCTGGTTAAAGAATTAGATATGTTAAAGAAGCATCAGGAGCGAAGTCAACTACATAAAGTTTTAAATATAAATCTAAGGAGTGCGATTTATCTGCAAATGATAGTACATCCTCGGCTCATCTTAAACCTTTAATTCAAGTGTAAGTGTTAAACAATAATAAATAGAAAATAATCTTATAATTAACATTTTGCCACAGCCTTACCTTTGCGAAAATTAGCTAGTCCGCAAAAACAAGCACCTGTGGATGGAAGAATTGTTGAAAGAACATACTCATCGGTTAGAACGAGTAATTATGTAAAGAGATCATCTGTGGCTCCAGAGAAAAGAGTGGAAAATAAAAGTGTTATTTATGAGAAAAGATCAATAAAAATGCCAATGTATCCTCCAACATCTACAAATGTTATTGAAGAGAAACTTGAAGATGATTAGATGCAAGGATAAGGAAGTGAGATGCAAAGTCAAAAAAGAAGAAAGAGTATCACTTTTTTTGAGTTAACAGCAAATACTAATTAATAACAAGATAATGAGGAAATATTAGAGATAATGTCTAAATATTCAGAAAAAGAATTAGTAAAGTTAAATTTAATTTTAGAAACAAGTTTAAAATTTAAGAGTAATCATAAATGGACAATTTGATGAACGAGAAATTTATGTTGATATTAGTTCAATTCCTTATGAATGGAAATTAGAGTAAATTGCTTAACAATTAAACGAAATATACAAGTCATAGTTTAATCAAAGTCTTCGTAATCCTGCTATTTCTGTACTTATAGGTAAGATTCAAACCAAAAAGTTAAGTAAAGATATGAAGAAATACGAACTTGTTTTAATGTCTTTAAAAGGACAACTCAAAGAATCTTTAATAGTGTTAGAAGATAGTTCTTGAAAATATAGTAATGTTTAATATTTTAATTCAAACTTTAATTAAAGAGTCTTTTAAATTCACATTTATTCAATAGATCTGATTATAGATGGTAAGTCTATTTCTTTATTCATTCTCAAAATTGTACCATTTTAATTTTCAATTAATTTAATCCAATGTGGACACAATTTTATTAATTAATCAACATGAGTTTTAAGTTGATTTTCATCTAACATATATGTTTTTAGACTATTTAGACTGTATTTCACAACATTTGCTAAAAACATATTCGATACATCTCTTATAAGAAAATATTAATGAATTAAAGAAGATATAGCAATTAATTACTTTTTTGGTGCTGATAGATCTGTTTGAACAATCTCTAGTTTCTTTTTTTATTTCAATTTTTCAATTAAATTTTAACTGACTTTTGAATAAGTAGGTTCTTTTGAGACTTTACTTTAGATTTCGTGTTTCTAAGGTAATTATTATATTTGTTTATTTAATTCGTCAGATCCTTATTTTTTGTCTTGAAGATTTTGTTAATATTGATTTTAAGGTAAGGTGGCTAAGCCAATTTATTCTCCATTTTTTTGTATATAGTCATACATCTGTTGTTTGAAATAATTAAGACGTTCTCCTAATTAAACATGAGATTTTATGTTGGCTTTTATGATTAAATCACTCCTGTCTAATCTTATTAATTTTTCATTTAGTGACCAACTGACATCATAAGCATTAGGAAAGATTTCCAATATTTATTAAATAATTTATTAAGTGACTTTAATTTTAGAATTTTGGCTCAATAATTCTTAAATTGTATTTAAGAATGGCGGTTTTTATTAACTTTGAAGAAATAATAACATTTCATCAATCTCTTTGAAAAAGTGGCATAAATTTGAATACTTACTATACATAAGCATTTTATCAATTGAAGTGATCAAATGTAAGTTGGAAAATCTTTCCCTCAAAGATCCTTTAGCCAAAATCAAAGAAACAGTTTCTGCTTTTTCAGGAGTCTTTTCTTACTTCTCAATTTATTAGTTCTGTTAACAGTTTTAAAAATACTCGATCCCATTATAGGTTGAAGAATCTTCATTTAATTATTGTACTAATTCTAATGAAATAAATGTACTCTAATTTTTTACTCTTCTTTTTGGCTCATAAGTATCTTCTGGTTCCTTGTAGTTATTGCTTAATTTTGCCATTTTAAGAACTATTTTATAAACAAACACATACTTTGTTGTGGTCGTTTAGTTTCTTTTTAGTAATTAGTTTCCATCTAAAATAATTGTTAAAATTATTCAATAAAAATAAAAATGTTTAAGTATTTTAACAAAGAGAAGGAAAAAAAGAAATCTTTAATCATTTAGTCAATAATGTCAGTTGAAGAATTTTTTAATCGTGGAGAATATGAAATATCGCATGATATTTGGAAAATGAATTCTACACAATTAGAGGAAACAATAAATAAGTAAGAAAAATACATTAAACATCTTTAATCATAATATTCATAAGTATGAATTCTATGTATCCTAGTAATTAGAGTTCATAGAAAACGATAAAATAAAATAAGAAGACAATATAAGGAAATTAAAAAATCATTTAGAAGAACTTGAAATTAAAAATGGTATTACTAATTATTTAATTAGAAAGTAATATTTAATAGAAAGAATTGATAGAATAACAATATAAAGAAATTTATCTAAAGTTTTAACCAAAAGAACATAAAGACTTTTAGAATTAAACAGACTTAAATAATTAACTTGAAGAAGAACTAAATAGACTTAGAAATTAATGCGAAAAAATGTGTGAAGAAATTTAAAGATTATAGGAAGAGAATGATGACATTTCAGTCGCTTTAGAAGCAGAAAAAAAACACAAGAGTTCTATTTAAACATCAAATAATTAAAGAATTTAATAATTGGAATAGCATATAAATCAATTATAGAATGAACATAATAAAGAACTTGAAAGATTGTAAATAACGTTAACCAACAATTTTTCTGTAGATGTTAGTTCAAAAACTAAAGAGTTAGAAAGTAAGGTGTTGTAAGAGAAAATAAAATGTGATTAGAAGTATAAAGATTGTTTGAGATTGGAAGATGAAATAAAAGAACTAAAATTACATTTAGAATAATAAACATCGAAATATGAATAAAGAGAAGGTAAATTATAATTATTAGAATAAAAGAGAACAAGAGATAAAAATACGATATTAAAATTATAATCAGATTTGCAATCAAGTAAATAAAATTTATCAGAATAAAATATTAAATTAATAAATGAAATTAGCAAGGCTAATAATGAACTTTATGATTTGAAATAAAAATTAGAAAAGTTAGAATTGTAACATGAATAGAAAGAAAAAGTTGTTGATTAATTTGAGATATAGGAAAAATAACTGAAGATTTAATAATTAGAATTGATTATTTATGAGTAGTAAAATACAATAAATATCTTGGAAAAGTATAAATTAATAAATATTTAGGAAAATTGATTAGGTGGAATCATAATCAATAATAAGGATTTCAGAGTTAGAAAAGATTATTGAGTAGTTGAATATAAAGAGAGAAAATGCAAAGAAAGAAATTTCAGAATTGTCTCTAAAATTGTAGAATGTGCACTCTGATCTAAATTCTAGTGTATCAAATAAGCATCATGCAAAATCTTCTAATATTGGTCATAATAAATAAAAGTTTTTATTATTTCCAACATTGAAATAAATGCTTTGTGATGTAAGAAAAAAAGAAGATAGCAGCTACAAATTATATATGTAGGCGATAGTAACTGAATTTAAAAACCAAAAAGAAATAATAGCATTAGAAAGTGCATTAAATGATGTTTCAAGAATGACTTAAGATATATTAGATCTTCTTGAGGAAATGGGATTGATTTGATTACAAATAATATAATTATTTTTGTTATTATATATTGTTTTTAGAAATATACATAACTTTTGCATTTGATTCTATAAAAACTTATTATTCATTTAATTAAACTCATCAAATTCTTCACTTTCTCAATTTCAGTAAAAAGTTCATTAAATTATGCTAATGTTAATTCAAAATGAGTGGTTTCTTCAATCATATTTTTATCAATGGTTTTGATCTTAAGTTATAAGAAACAATCACTATAATTTTCTTTCGAACTGTTAGCGGTGGCAACTAAAGTAAGATAAAAAAATAAACTTGAAAATCTCCATTCTACATCTAACATCTTCTTATTGGCTATGAATTCTTATATGCTCATAAATATTGTAATTAATTATAATTAATATTATGTAAGTGTTAAGATTTGATTAGTTAGTTAACAGAAGTCCATAAATAGAGGAGCTTTGTAAATGCATGATTTGTTTGGAAATATTTATTGATCCAATGTGCTGTGAAAGTTGTGAAAATCATTTTTGTTAATCTTGTTTAACAACTTGGAGTTAGAACCAATCTGCCAGAAGTTGTCCTGTATGTAATAAACTAAAAGAAAAATAAGGATAGCGTATATTAAAAAATATGCTTAATGATCTTGATGTGTATTGTTGTTATAAATAAAATGGATGCTTAGGAATTTTGAAATATTCTGAGTACTTCGTTCATATTAAATCTTGCCAGTTTAAATAAATGAAATGTGAGTATGAAGGATGTAGTATTGATATACTTTTAAAAGATAAGAATCAACACGATCAAATTTGTCCTTTTAAACTTTTATAATGTAAATGGTGTTCAAAAGAGATATTAAGGAAAAAATTAGAACATCATGAATAAAATGAATGTTTAGAGAGAAAAATTATATGTCCAAAGTGCTCGACAGAAGTTCTAATTTTGATGATGTAAAATCACGTAGACATTTGTCCAGAAAATATTGTAAAAATAATATCCTAAATCTTATATAGAAATAATGTTAATTATGTTTGTCTAATATAAAACTAAAAGATCTTGAATAACACGATTAAAATGATTGTCCATAAGTCATTGTGAAGTGTTCAGGTTGCTAAGAATAACTGAAAAGAATTTGTATGATACAACATAGATAGTCATGTTAATTAGTAGAAATTGAATGTGAAAATTGCTAATAATTTATTTAAAGGAAAGACTTAAAGGATCACAATATTGCAAAATGTTTCAAAACTCTTAAATAAATAATCGTAGATTAGCAAAGATAGATAAAGGGTTTATTCACTTTTTGTGACGAATTGTCATAATAAGTTAGTTTATTAACTTAATTATAGTAACAAATTAAATTTTCTAAATATTTTAAACATAAAGATTTTGATGTAATTAGTGATGGAAAGGTTGCAGTGTTAAATTTAAATGAAAATAAAAAAATAGATAGATTTATTGCTATTAAGAATTCTAAAAATAAAACTATTTAAATTGAATTTCTTAATATTTCAGATTTGAATGTGAGTATTGGAATTACATCTAAGTAAAACATATTCAATCAGATAGATTTTTAAAAACTCAATCATTAATCCTATTTATTTTGTGCAAATGGGATTGTTTATATAAATGAAAGTAAAGAAGAAAATGGAAAAAAAAAAAATTTTGGTTTCGTAATTGGCCAAAAATTAGAATTGCTTTACAATGACTAATTCGTGAGCGTAAAAAATTGCACTACTTAATAATTTCTTAAATATAACATATCTAATTAATACTTTGACAAAGATGACATTGAACTCCATCCTGTTCTTTGTTTAAGAAGTAATAATGATAAAGCTCGTATTTTAAATTGATATATCTAAGATAATTAAATATAAAAACTCATAATTATTAATATTCTTCATCATCATCATCTTAAAACTACATTTTATTATAGAGTAATGTATTTTTATTCTCACCACTAGCTGCTGACAAACTTCTCCTTATTACTGCATAGACAATTATTAACACAAAAACTAAAAGGCCAATACCTATTAAATATTAAAAGCTATCCTAAAGGTTGAATGATCCTGGACATTAAGTTTCAATCGGACCTAAATCTAAACTAATATCATTATAAAATAATATACCCTCCCACACATTATGTTAATTTTATATACCCTTGTGTTTTAACAAATGTTTTTCCAGGCTCACAATAATCAGAAATATTAACAATCGGTAAACAATCCCCTCCTTCTAATTAACTAGCGTATCCTTAAGCACAAATCCAATCTTCCCTTCTGCAAGGACAAGGCTCAATTATTTTTTTGGTAATCATTTGTTTAGGATTAAAACACTCTGAATTTTCTTTTTTTCTATAATATTTAGTCTAAGAACCATCAATACACTTAGAATTCCAAATATCATAATCTAAATTCGATTTACATTCCCTAGAAAAGATATCACTAAAATCTAATTTTAAAATAATTCCTTCCCCTTTATCAGTCTTACCATAAATAAGGAAATATCGAACTGTACCAGATGCTTCAGTAACTAAATTTTGAGCCATAAATAGATCATCAAAAATGATTTTCGTTTTCCAACTCTTTCCATAATCAATAGAATAAATTATTTCATTTGTTGGTTCATAATCTTTGGCCATAACAATAACTCCTCCAAAATCAGCAATTTCAAATACATGAGACCCTTTTCTCACTTCAATCCAATTTTATCCTCCATCTGCTGACATATAAGTATTTTATTCTTAGGTTATGAATAATCCTACATTACCAACTCCTAATACAATGCCAGGTGCTTAATCTACTGTGTATATGGTTTACCTATATGATTCCGTTCTTCCAACAAAGTGCAAAGAGCATTCTCCCCCACATTCAATAACATTACCTTCTGAATCATATTTTGGAGCTTTGATTTATTACCATTTCTTTCCACCGTTAAAGCTAATTACTGTTGATTTATCTTTCTAATCTCTTTAATCATAAGTATTAGCAACATATGTTGAAGTTAAGCCTAATAGTTTTTCAAAATCGCAATTCCCATCTTATGTTGATCTAACATTATTTGTTAACACTATTTAAAAGTCTTCTCCTATTTGATTACTTATGTAAACATTGGTGACTGACTGTTCTTATTAATAATGAGAAACAGATAAATATATTCTACCATTTTCAGTATCAAGAACTGTATATGAATATTCTTTTAAAATCTGTAAAGGCAATTCTACTAATTTTTCTTGGAATTCCTCTAATTTAGAATGACCATAATGTAATTCATAACCTCCATTATTAGAAGATGTTAAAACAAATAGATATTTAGAGGTTTGATAGTAACCTTAGGCACCAATCAATAAAGTATGATAATTAGCAAAATCATCAGAATAAATTAATTATGTTTGATTTTCATAAGAAAACAATACAATTGATCTCTAATCTGGAACTGTAATATCTTCTATAATCTTATCCCATGAAGCTTCTCTACAATTCTTGAATGATGGTAACCATGTCTTTGCTCCATCTTCTGAATAAAATAACTAATTGTTATATGGCTCACTACAATCCATGTCAAAATGATCACATTACTATTTTTTAAATGCTAACAACCATTTCCAGCTCATTTTATTTAATCTAAATCCATAGAAACCATCTGTCTCAATTTCTTCAAAGTTTTCTCCACAATCATTTGTTCTATAGCTCTTCTAACCTTTTTGACCAAATAAATAAATGACACGTGAATCTGCAGGAGAAATCTAAATGTCCTCAAATAAGCCCTCGATTTAATTCCAAACAGTTCCATTACTTTAATATATATGATGAGATTCTGTAATAAAAAATATTGTCTTTTCTTCTTCCAAACCTTGAAATTGAGGTATGGTCTCATCTTCCCTTGTGTAAATTATGGAAGCTCCACACCAAGATATTTATGTAATGGGTCTTTCTACAATTATTGAACAAGCGAAGAGAAGTAGAAAAGGTAAGAAACGAATTTCAAACATAATCGTGTTTAATTTTAATAATTATAATTCAACAGCATGAACTTTTTTTGTTTGTATTTCCTATTACCTATGTTGATGTGATTTATCCTATTTTCACATTTTAGCCTTATTCTGCTTTTTAAGAATTCTAGCTTTTTTCTAAAACATTTTTTGCAATTGTTAAAAAGGATTGTTCAATATTTGTTGACAATTTAGCCGATGTTTCTATGAATTACAATTTTAATTATTTAGCTTATATTCCTTAATTATATTTTACCTAAAGCTTCTCCTTCCTCCTAAGAAACAGCTCTTTTGTCTTCCATGTCACATTTGTTTCCAACAAGCATTCTAATCACATCTTCTTAAGCATACCTATATATATACTAGTTGAATATACTTATCAATTTCAGCCATCCACATTTTCACAGAGTCAAATGACTCTCTGTCAGTTATATCATATACTATAATTATTCCATGAGCTCCTCTAATTTTAAAAATATTCAATACCGATAATAACTACATGTGATTGTTCTGAATCTATCCTGACCAGCTGTATCCCACTATGAAATTGAAATATAATTTTACTATCTACAGCTTTATACTTTTGTTCTCTAAGCATATCGATCTGATTTTCTATTTTGTTAAAATAATTAATTACAAAATCCACTCCTATTGTATTATAAAAATTATTTGTAAAATTATTATCGACATATCTCATTAGCATACATGATTTTCCTACACCACTTGTACCAATAAGTAACAATTTAAATAAGTGATCGCTAAATTTACAAAATTCTCATACTATTCTGTGTATTCTTTGTTTTACATTTCTTAAGGTTTATTCAGAAAATTTAATTTTAAAAAAATAATACAATTATAATTAATAATATTCCTTATTTTAATATTTATGTTTGTTTTAATACTGTTCTTTCACCACTTTATCATCTCTCTTTTCAAATAGTTGAATAGTCCAAAAGGAATTAATTATTTAAAGTTCTAATTAATATTAACTATTTTACTTCGTAATTTTCTTCTCTTATTCTGAAAATCTCCTCTATAACTGTTAACAACATAAAGAAGTCTCCAAGGATTTCTGGTTATTTCTATAGTTCTTTCGATTACAACATAAAGAAGATCGTCGATTTTATGTAAAATCTAAATATTTTATACTTTATATCTACCCCAAATATGAAACAAACAGAGAAGAATGTAATTAATTAAATTAATTCAAAAAACCTATGATTCCCATTAACAAACAATTTGGCTCGTATTATAATTGATTATCTTTCGCTTTTTTGACAAGACAATTTAATTTTTGATCAAAATCCATTAAAGGTAATTAATGTAATACTACCAAAGCTAAAATCAATGGAGTATGCCTAAAATTATCAAATATATATCAATACTCAGGCATTTCGCATAAAGCATAGATTTTTCTAATAGGATCAGATAATCCTACATAATTAAACAACTTTGTGAGATCAAACAACAAATTATTTTCCATTTGAGTTTTAACATCTGATTCCATTGTAGCATCATATTGTCTATTTATGAAATCATTAATAATCGTAGTATTCAAAGTTTCTAAACATAAAAACAATTTAGTTGAACCCACCTTTGCCTTCATTTGTAGAACTAAACAAATTAGTTTCCTTAAATTGATATATTATCCAATTTATTATAGTGGGTAGATAATTTTTGATATAAGACTTCTAAATTATCTTGTCAATTATTTATAAACTTTGTCATAATTTTCATCATAATTAGTAAATAATCTCACTTATTTAATCAAAGTATCAATTATATTTCTATTTTCCTGATTTAATTCAGTTTTAAGTATTTTTACAATATCTTTAACTGTTTTTGATAAATGCTAACTAAGAAGTAAATCTATTCCATTCAATCCACTAACTCCTATACATTTTAATATCAATCCAATAGTTTTAAGATTCAAAACATCTCTTCCATTATTATCGTAAAATCCTAGAGTTGATTCTACAAATATTATTTCTCTTGGATTTGTGATGGATATGATTTAATTTAACAGTCTTCCAATAAAATTGATGGCTCCATATTATTTACTTTTATCATCCGGCATTGGAATATCTTCATCATAACTCAACTCTTCGTATTCTTTATTTCCAGTTATCAATCCCTTAAGTTCCATTGTAGTATAACATTCTATCAATCTATTAAATTCTTCAGTAAACATTTTTAATCCTTGAGCATTAACAAAATCTTAAATTTATTCCATGGCTAATTTAAATCCATTTATTTCTTCACCCAATTTAGATAGTTTAGTTTAGAAATCTGAAATATCTTTCTTTGGAAATATTAGCTATGAATCAAGAATTTTATGAATTAATGCCATTAATTCTTTTCTGATTCCTTGATCAAGCATTTCTCTGGGGTTGACTTCTATAGATCCTAACAAATATGGATCTACTGTTAAAATTGATTCTGTAAAAACAGAAATAGAATTGGTTAATTTTGCAATTTGAGTTCTATCTTCATATTGAGCATAATCTTTTAATTCAATTTTATTAATTCTAGATGGTAATGGTTTTAAAACTGATGTAATTAATGTAATAATATCTTAAAGCACCTCAAAAACTTAAATAGGTATAATTTAAAGCACTTCCTTAACAAATTTTACTAGTTCTCCCGAATAGTATTTCGTAACACTATTAAGATCTGAACTTCCAGCTTAAATAATACGAATAGTAGGTGTATTTAAAATCGAAGATAATTTTTAAAATGTAGTTTTTAGACTTAAAGCAGAATGAGGGTTACTTTAAACTTTTGCTTACATCAACTCCTTGTATCCTTTTAAAGATTACCATGAATAACTAAAATCTGAAATATATGAGATGTGAGAAGGCAAAGTGCTTTTAATATGAACAATTTTAACCATGTGTGTTAAATCCTTCCTTGTTTCATTCAAGTAATGTTTTACTTATATTGATGTTGATATTTGTGGATATTATTCAATATCTTCTAATGCTTAAATTAATCTTTGTATTTTTCTTCCTGCATGAGTACTATCACTATAATTTAATGATTGTATTTAGTTCCCCATCTCAATGAACCATTGCATATAAGATTCATCAGCTTTCACCTTTCCCAAAGCCTTACCAGAGAAATAATCAGATAATTCTTACATTCTCTCAACACATTTAGCTTTATCTTCATCCCAATATTATTGTTTATTATCGATAATTGCTTTAATTGCTTTCAATAATCGGTTTTCAAATTTTGAGCTCTACAAAAGTAATTGTAAAACTTCTTATTTATCAATTTTATTAAATAATTCCTTAGCTTTTGCAATACTAGTATTAGAATGTAACAATATCCATCTTATAGCTATATTACTTTCTCTTACACAATTCATTAAGGATGATATCTTATCAAGAACAAATTCTTATGTCATCTACCCTTCATACAAATACTCTTAAACTTTATTAATCTGCTCTGTTAGCTTAGATTGATAGAATGTTCCTAACTCTTATATATACTCAAAATTAATTGTATTTTTTATTGCTTCCCTTGCAGCAGGATATGTATTCCATTATTCGGATAGATCTACAAAGTAACCCAAATAAAATGATATCACCCATTGATCATAAAAATGCTTGTCAACTATTTCTCTCATTTTTGCCTAAATTTAATGAATTGTAATACTTTTTTATTGTTTAAAATAGTTGGTGTAAAATACAGTAATACATACAACATAGATCCTTATACTGATAAAGCTATTGATCTATGATCAGCTGATGGATAAATGCTAGTATATTTGTATATATCTTCATCTTTTATAGAGTTGATGACTTCTGTTATTAGTTTCTCTGGCAACTAAAATCTAGCCATGTACTCTTCTGGATAGAATGCAGGACGATTGCCTGTTTTAGAATAGCCAGTTTCTGAACATAGTTTAGTGACTTCATTTATAAACTCAATTGCTGTTTGGCCTCCTTTATATCTATAGTATGAGATGATTAGCTTCTCTCTTGCCTTCCCAGGTATTAAAATATCCATTAGTAATAACATGCATCCATATAAATAAAATGATTCCGCAAATAACCTTTTTCCTTCTGGATCCTATAAAACTGTCTCAACAGAATATTGCATAAAAACTGCCTCTTCTAACTCTTGTATAAATGCCATCAAATCTGAATAATACAAATAGATGCTTTCAAATAATCTATAAAATCTTTCTACTAAGGGTAAATACGATTTCTTAAAATTTTCATCCAATTCATTAATTTCCTACTTTAATTTAGATCATACTTAATTTCTTTAAATCTCATCTTCGAGAACATCAATGTTTTTTAAGTATTCAAAGTCAAATAAAATTTTCTCATATTTTTTATATTCAGATGCTTTGCTTGTAATAATCTTTGGAATATTTTCTGAAAGCCTCTAGATTTCAGCTAAAATGGCACTTCCTCTAGCAACCAGGATCAAAAGACTTTATCCGCAAGCATTGTCAGGTGATAAGAAATCCATTTATAAATAATTATTTATTATCTCACATATGGATTTACTTAAATTCATAATAAGATAATCTATATTTTCTTAGAACGATGCATTTCAAATTATTGTCTCTTCAAGATTATGAAAATTTAAACTGGCTTTCAAAACCATTTTTATTTTAAAAGCAACTTAATTATAATTGTTATTCTATGTTGATTTTTATTCTAAGGTCCCCCTCATTAAATTTTCAACAAGATATTAAATAATACTTTTTTAAAGTTGTAATAGATAATTGATAATGACCAACATTTATTTGCATTTTGATACTTAACACAAATATTATGATCATTTCAAATGCATCTCATAACTTCCTTAATCTTTAAGAAAAAAATGAAATTTTTGTCTTAATATTCCTACAACTAATTTTGGTATCATTTATTATAATTTAATTTCTCTTCATATTTAATTTTCATAATTTACAGAATAATTCATTTATTATATCACTTAACAATCTGCTTATAATTAGCATTCCACTAAAATGATATATTTTGTTTAATTTATAAATCAGTAATAATTTAGAAATATGAGAACTACCTATAGAAACAAATACAATCGACAATATTAATACAAATAAAGAACAATAAGTAAAACTTCCATTAAGGAAATATATATATATAATATAATTTCTCAAAATTAAAACATTTAAATCCAATAGATGGACAAGATCAGAAACTTTTTTAATCTTAATAGAATGCTGAAAAAATTATTTAGTTGGAACTTATTAATGTAAAGATGATATGATACAGAATTAATAATATTAAAATCAATTGATCAAGAGAAAAAATAAATAATAATTAGATTAATGAAGATCTTCATTAGAAATTGCTTATTATTGAATTAAATAAGAAAAATAGGATTAATGAATTATTATAGAATTTGATAATATGAGAGTAAAAATAAAATTTAAATGTATGTTCATTAATTGGATAAAGAAAATGATTCATTAAAAGCCTCATGTAATATACTAGAAATAAAACGATAATCGATAGAATAATAGAAATACTAAATGAAATTCAAGCGTGGAAATAATGAAGTATTAAAAAATTAGTCATAATTAATATGAGAGTAAACAATAATGAAGAATTTGAAGTAAGAAACACTAAGAGAAATAAAAAGTTTGTATTTTATGATACATTATATTTTGAGAAAACAAGAAGTTAAGTTATAAAATCCGTTGTTAAGAAATAGTATAAATTATCAGATAGCCTATTGTCAGGTATTAAACCAACTGTATGAGTTGATTAAATTCATTAATAAAAATATTAAAAAAATTAGAAATGCAAACACCAGAGCCATAGACTATGCACTATAAATTTAGAAGTCGAAGTAGAGATACTTCAAAACTTAAGTGATTTAAGCTATTTAAAGTAGATTGATGGCTAGATCAACTACGAATACTAGTAGCAGTGGAAGCAGCAACAGCTCTTCCTCGTCTAGTTCTTCAAGCAGCAGTAGTTCTTCAGGGAGTTCTTCAAGTAGTGGATGCCATTTTAATTATGAAATCGGAGACAAAATTGACAAATATGTGATAACGAAATACTTATGTTCGGGCACATTTGGAATGGTCTTAGAAGTTAAAGACGAATAGGGAATTCCATATGCTGTGAAAGTTATTAGATTAATATTCAGATCTTGAGCGAAACTGATCATACAGAAGTGGATGTCTTAAGATAAATCTAGTTACTTGACCCCAATGGTGAGGCGGGTATCGTTAAATTCTATGATTACTTTACTTGGTAGGACTATCATTGTATTTTACTTGAAAGGGTAGCATATTAAACAATTTAAACAGCTTGACATGAATCTCCACGATTATATCCAATTACATACATTAAACATTAAGGAACTCCAATCAATCTTTAAACAGATTACTACCTCACTTATGTTTATGCATTCCCTTGGCATTACACATACCGATCTAAAGCCGGAAAACATTGTTTTTGCCAATCAAAAAAAGTACCCTGATCTATTAAATGACTAAGAAATTTAGTTAAACTAATAGATATGGGAGGTGCCACTTAAGCCAATGAACATCATAGCACTGTCATCAATACTAGATAATATAGAGCACCTGAAGTTATCATGCGATGCGATACCTGGGATACCTCAAGTGACATCTGGAGTCTGGCTTGCCTTATTGTGGAGTTATACACTGGTATGTTCTCAAAACAAACAAAAATATAGGAAGAGTTTTTATTAAAGTAGGCAATAATGATTTAATGCATTTGGCGATTATACAATCTATCTTTGGACCAATACCTTGGTACATGAAACAACGATCCAAATTTAAGACTAGCTTTAATTCCCTACCAAAAATTTAGCAATAAAAACAATTATGTCAAATAATTGAAGATTAAGATCTTCTTGATCTTCTTAATTTGATGTTTTAAATTGATCATCATTAAAGAATAAACTGCAAACAAATCCTAGAACATAAATTCTTCTAAAAATTGTTTTGATTTTTGATTTTTGATTTATATTTTTGTTTAATTAACTTCACTTTATCAATCTAATCATTCAAAAAACATTCAATACAATAAAATAATAGTTAATTTATAATGAAAATATATTGTATTAATAAAGTACCTTGATTCAGATACATTGAATTGGTTCTGATTAGAATCTCTTACCAAAATGGTTAATGAATTTTTAATATACTTTGAATTATTATAGTAGGTTTTTAAACCCGTTAAAGAACTTATTATAAGTACTCATATTTATTGAGTATCCAGATTAGGGATGTTAATAATAAAAAAATTGTAAACACTTAGCGATTAACTTTATTTTAATACAAATTAAAAAGAGCTATGGTGCGACAAGATAAAATATACTCAAATTTTAATTATTATTTGCTTTAAATAAATTTTTATATCATTAAAGTATTTTATCTAATATTTATATTTTTTAAATTGTGTCTTGGTATATAATTTATATTATATAGTTAGGATAAATTTAATTTTTATATTTTTTATTGGGCCTTCTAAGAATTTATTTCTTATATTTTTACCTTAATTCTTGAAGTATGTTTATAATATAGATTTTCTAAGAAATTAAACATTTTAAGATATTTAGTTTACATTTTTAATAGTGAAAAATTGTGGAGATTTGATTGTTTAAATTTTTATAATAGTTTGTAACATTTGGCTAGTAAATATTTTATAAAAATGTAGATCAATTATAAAAATATGTTCCTTACTCATTTAGAATTTCCAAAATTTAGTAAACATTCTTCTTAAGGCTTTTCTAAACATAACCACAAGGGATCCTAGTTTAAAGATTGAACTCAAAGATTATTTTAAGATTATTAATTATTATTGTAATTGTTCATGGAAAAAGTAGCAAGATCACCTTTGAGTTTTCTATAAAGTTATGGAGACACCCAGCCCTTAATAGAAGAAGAGGAAACAATTCCAATTAAGTTTTAAACAAACAGATTCAATCATAAGCATCCTATTGGATGTGCTTCTCATTGTGGAAAAAAAAAAAATAATATCAAAAAAAGATGCGAATATATAATCCTAACAGATTAACTTCATGAATGGAATAATTTTTTACAATAAAAGTTTAAAAGAGGGTCTTGAAGTTGGAGATAATGTTATAATAAGCTTTATTTTTGATTATTAATAATAATAATTATTCTTATTCTTTAGATATGATAATTCTTTGAACATAGTTCTTTTGATAAGTGTCTATATATGATGAATTAAATTTCTAAGAAAATATAATAATTTATTTTAAGGTCATTGACTAAAATGATTCTATTTGTTTTAACGATGAAAGATAACTTTTTTAAGATGCTAATTCTGATTCTAACCTTGTTCTAAGTTATATTACAAAATGTCTACTTAAAATAATTGAATCAAGCAAAAGAATTGCCATATCAATTATTAATTCAATTTTTATTAAGTTCAGTACAATTATTAAAAAATACTTAAATAAAAACAATAAAGATTAACCTCTGATAAATAAATTTTTAAATTAGCAAGTATTATAAAGCAATGGTATACAGAATAGAAAATAATTTATTTTTCCTTTTAACCATTTGGAATTTAAAAATTAACCAAAAGTTTATTAGAAAAAAATCATCTTAATTTTTAAGAAATACAATTGATTTAGTATTTTGATATTGTCTATTGACATATTTCAAATTAGCAATTAAGAACTATTATTATTGGATATTATATTGTATAAATGATATGATTATAAATTAAATATAAGAACTTTAGATTTAAAATCAATCTAAAAAAATTAAATCTTAATTCTTCAAATCTGTTTTTAGTGTGGTATTTAATATAAAATAAATTTTCATCATTTTTGTTGATGGAGAAAATAAATTTGTCACCGATACACTTACTAAAAAGTCATGGAGATGTAAGCCCAATGTCTAACAAAGATAATTTATAGTTATAACAAATATAATTATGGTAAATTAAGAAAAGCCCTCAGAGGAAACTCTCAAATAAAATTTATTAAGAGAATGCCAAGCCCTAAAAATATGATTTTATTCTGTTAACAGATAAATTACATAATTGGAACAGATATCTCATTTCTAAATTTGAAAGAAACAATTCCAACACTCATTCCATTTGATGAATTTTATACAATCATTATCATTATATTCTAATCTTCAAAATAATCTTATTCTGCTTTTCATTAAATTACCAAGCAATTTTGTTTGTCAAAATTTATTATAGGAAGGATTTTTGTATTTAAATAAACAACTTAGACTTTCTGTTTAATATTTTATTTGAAACTCTTAAATAAAATTGAATTCTTAACGCTTGTTTTATTCTTAATCAATAAATTATGTGTGCATTTGTATTAAAATCCTACAAGAAACAAAGAATTTGATAATTTAATAAATATCAAAATTGTGTAAATATTAAATTAAGAGCGATATATATTTTACAATTCTATAATTCTCAATTCCCTCTTCATTCTTTCATCACTTAATCCAAATTGGGTAATTAATCAACAACGATAATAGTATTGTTATTTTTATTTTATATTAATTAGTCTTTTTGTTACAACATATATTTCTTACTTTACAGAATCAGAATCAAATTCTTATAACAAATTTAGGCTTCAAAACATATCAATCAAAGAAAATTCGGTAGAAATCTACACATTTACTTATATATGGGTTAAATTCATAATTAGTGCTTAGGCTTTGATTCCTTCCTTGTTTAACAAACAAATAATTCAATGTAGACTTCCTAAATAGTATTTTTACTTAAAAAATTACATAATCAAAAGGCTTTTATTTGAGATGTTTCGAATCAAATACGAACAAATACAAATGATATAATAAACTTTTTTACAAAAACAACCTCCACAACATTTCTTCATATTTTAATACAATTCTTATATAAAATACATATGGAGGCTATTTTGTTGAGATATCAGCATTTCCAACAGGATAGTTTATTAATCTTATTTCCCATATTTTATATTTGAAATTATTCAGTACATTATTTGATTTTGCCATGATTACTCGCTCTTTATTGTTCAAAAAATAATTTCCTATTAACATAATTTTGAGTTTAACGTATAAGTAATTAAGAGGACTCTTAGTTTGAACTAATGTCTGCTCATTTTTAATAACGACAGAATCGAGAAAAAATATTATATTTATAAACACTATACAATAAAATTTTATTCAAGTATAAGATATTAAATTTTTCAAATAACACATCCCAATAATTGTTTTATAAAATATTGTAATCATTTAGAAATTAAAATTTATATCACATCATAATATTTATCACCTAAATTAAATTAACTTTTTGCTCTATATTAATATAACCCTAAAATTCAATAAAATTAGGATAATCCTATAGATTATTCATAATAAGTTAATTTAAGTTAATTTAAGTTAATTTAATTTATGCTTATTATTTTAGAATTTTTTTTGTAAAAGCAACAAAACAAAATAATTATTCAACCTCTATATAGTATTAATAGTAATAAACAGATTTAAAGCTTATGCTAATGGATTTTTTCAAGCATTCAAATTATAAGAATAATAAAAATTTTATAATTTTTATTCTAAAAAATAACAAACATCAATTTTTAATTTTATAATTAAATTAAACTCTTAGCCTTAAACAATATTTTGTATAGTTATTTCTTTTATTAAAATTTAATATAATGTGAATAAAATTATATAAAAAATTCAACAAAAAGTTTCAATAGTTCATGGAGTGAAATCTTCCATGTTGGCTATAAATATTTTTCATTCCTAATATCTATTGATTTAGAAGGTTTTAAGAGTTTTTAATTTTTTAATATTATTTTATTGGATCTTCATGTAGGTTATTTAAAATAAATGTTTTTCCTGTTTTGCTCGAAGTGTTTAATTTAGTAGGACTACAAGTTTTATCTAAAAATGATGTTTTAGTTTTCTAAATTGATAAATGTAAGGGATTTGAATAATTTAATACGGCAGTTGAAGAAGTGTTTAATCTGCTATAGATATTAAAATTCTATAATCCTTTATTAGTTTGTATGGAGTTAATATTATTATTATTATTATTATTATTTTCAATGCTTGTACTTATATTTAAAAATTTACTCACACTTTTAGTTCCAGTTCCACTCTCACTTTTAATAAATTTAGAGTTTTTTACTTTTTATTCAAATTATTTTAATTATTCCATGAATCCATCATTTGGATCAACTTGTGGTCTTTAAGTTTTAAGTTTGTTAATAGCTTCTTTTAATGAGAATCCTGCATATTTCATTAAATAAGCTATAATTAATGAGCTCGACCTAGAAATTCCAGCATAACAATGTACAAGAACATTAGTATGTTTTAAGTTATCTCTTATAAAGTTAGATGCTTATTCAAAGTATCTAGTTATTTGTACATCTTCTCTATCTTCAGCTGCAATCCACTAAATATTATTGATGTTATTTTACAAGATGTATAATTGATTTATCTAATTTAATATCGCTGGTATCAATAATTGATAAGACTGCTCCTACATTATGATTCTTTAAATATTAAGAATTATTTGCTGCATTAATATTTCCCAAATATAATTTCTTCCCTTCTATCTCATAAACATTATTCATGGGACTACCTTCAATTTATTATTTGAATATTACGTGTTTATGGTTGTTAGCATTTAAAATTGATTTAGGTACAAGTTAGACTCAAATCTAGCCATTTCGACATCGTTAAATTAACAAACAAAATAATAATTATTCACTTAACAATAAATTGATATAGTTTTATATGCTTATCAATTCATTAAAAACTAACAATATGAATCATTTGTTCATTTGTAACAATAAATATTTGATTTTATTAATGCAATCCAAATAAACAATTTTTATCTATTCTATATGCTTAATTCATTTGACCATTTTCAGGATTCCATTAAACGATTAATCCACATTACGTAAATCCAAATACAGAGATTTAAGTTTTTTTAAATCCAACCAATTTTAATTAACTTGCAAATGCAGTCTTCTCTTAATATTAAAATTAATTATCTTTATATATCATATGCAATATAGCCACTCCATTTTCAGTACATGGATAAAGATAATTATCAATTATTTACATAGATTTAATTGTAGTATTGACATTGAAATTAATTTAATTTAAAAATTCTAATTTGTCTGTTCTTTTATAAACTAAAATGAATCCTTAAGATGTCCCTATAACTTTAATTTACACTTATACCTAAAAACAATAGTTTCTCTTTTTCATCAAAATTTAAACACGTTATCCATGCTGCTTACAATCTATTTTTTAAGCTACCTCCTCCAATCAAATCATAAGTCTACGAATTTAATATCTTAATCTGACTATCTGTTATAAGATAAACTTCTTAATTAAATGCATGAATTCTGTATATTGGAGATGTTAAGATTTAAATAATTGCTTTCTCTTGTATGGAATGCTCAGTAATTTAGTAAAGAATTATTGACCCTTAGCAAGTACCTACTACTATTTAGTCATTAACTAATAATAGATTTTTGATTTACTATTTTCCACACAAAATAGTTTGAAACTATAATATTTTTCAAAGATTTTATGAAATGGTGCTATTTCCCCAATTAAATATATAGTCAACTATCCCATAATTTCAGGTTCAATCAAGTTCCAGATTTTACCAAATTTTTGTAATTAACTCTAATTTTCCAGAGTGACAATCAAATATTATTTAAAAATTATCATTTATGATACAGTAAGATCAGAATCGGAAATTTTAAATCCCATTACAATATTAGGAATCTATTCTTAAATAAATAAGAAAATTTACCAATGCTTTATTTTATGAATAGACTTCAATTTATTAATTCAATCCTAATAAGTTAATGGTCTCTATATAAAATAGTGATTTTACTTTTTATTTTGTAATTAGATCTCTTCTTAATAATAACTCATTTAATAGTTTATTAATTGCAATTATTGTTTTTTATTTATCTTTCACAGTTTGGAGTAAATCAATTTAAGCTTTATCTAAGCTTAACAACATAAATCCATGTTTATGTACATGTTACACATAATCATAAAATTCTTTAATTGATTTATTACCTAATTGAGTGAAAATTAATTACTCTCAAAACAATATTAACTAAAGGGAGTATATACAATAAGTTAAATTGAAGGTTATCCATTAATTAAAATAATTTCTTCAATTTAATCGAAAGCCAACGTGTCCAAACAAACTTTGATTTATGAAGACATCTCAATTAATTAAATATATATTGGGAATTTTTTATTTGATTAACAGACTATTACTTAAGATAATATCAATAATGAAAAAGTATCCGAAATCAATTTAGATGAGATACTATTATTTTATATTAAATAACAAATTATATTATTCAATAGATAATCTCAATTGATTATGCAAATAATATTGAACAAATATATTCAAATAAAAATAAAAAGAATATTTTAAATATATGTTGAGAATGTGGTAAATAAATAAATTCACTGAAATCACCAAAAAAAGAAAAAATAATATATGAATAATTAGATTTGTATAATATAGATTAGATTCAAAAATAAATTGTGGTCCTCATTCTTTTTTTATCATTTTAGTTTATTATCTCTACAATTTTTTTTTTAAAGGTTTAACACTTCCATCAATTACATCTTTAGTGATTATATTATTGATAAAATCAATAACTTAGATAGACTTCCTAAACTCGACTTTTTTATGTTATTCTTCTACATTTGTTTAATGTCTTTTGTGGTTTGGAATTTAAAACTTGGTTGGAGAAGATGGTATTGAGTTGATTGATGGTAAATGTATATCTGATTTTGTCATTGGTGATATAGAATCAGATTAGGTTATCACTACTTTTCTTGAAGTAAGAAATTATTTTGGATTGGAAGTTGGTTTGATGAATCGAATTTTACATTTTTCTTCTATTACAGGTAAAAACGTTGAGCTTCCATTTTCTGATAATTCATTAACTTAAGTTAAGGATCCAAAAGTTTCAATGCTTCTTGTTGAACCCTCATTGCCATCTTTTTTCACTGTTATTAATTAAGACAATGAAGATATGTCAAAATCATTTAAAAACATTGAAGGTCTCATAGATTTGGTGTCTTTTTTGATTAATCTTCTAGATGGAGATACTAACATAGATATTAATATTATTATAATGATTTGTCATAAACTAAATCATTAAATAATGAAAAAATAAAGTTCAGTATTTTAATTTTAAGTATATAAAGGTATTATCAGACTTATTGAATTGATGTTTAGAAATAACTAATCAGGTTATCAAATTATAATTTGTTTCTCGTTTGCTTATTTAAACTCAAAATTAAATAATGCGAACTTTATTTTGATAAATCTTATCTCTATTTACAAATCATCTCAACTTTCAACATTTAGATGTCTATAAATTTTATTTCTATCTCAATTTTATATTTATAAGTTCGAATAGAACAAATTGAATATTATAGGATAGTGTTTTATAAAATTTATTTATTTATTTTTCGATTATATTAAAATCTTTATTTTTATTTTTTCAAATAATGGCTGAATAAACATAAGACAAACAATTCAAAGGAGTTAAGAAGTTTACTTACAGAGGTTTATAACTTGAAGAGCTTGTCAAATTACCAATGGATAAGTTGGTCGAACAATTCAGAGCAAGATAAAGAAGAAGAATTTCTAATTAAGGTGAAAAAGTGCATGCCTTCTAAAATTTAATGAAGAAAGTAATTCAAATTTCCTATCTAATTTTATAGATTCGTAAATCAAAGAAAGAAACCCAACCAGGAGAAAAACCAAAACCTGTCAAGACTCATTAAAGAAATACTATTGTAGTCCCAGAAATGGTTGGATCAATTGTTGGAGTATATAATGGCAGATAATTTAGCAATGTTGAAATTAAGTTTGATATGATAGGCAGGTAAAATCTTATGCAAAACCTTATTAATAGATATTTGGGTGAATTTTCTTTAACTTACAAACCAACAAGACACGGAAAACCAGGAGTTGGTGCTACCAAGGGATCCTAACATACAGATTGATATATATTATATAGTACAATAAATAATGTAGACTTTTCAATCATATTTACCAATACCAATATTTTCTAATAGCAAATTATTTCTCAATATAATAAAAAACACATAAAAATTAGAATTGAAATATTTATTATTATTGTATCCTTTTTAAACCGAATTAAATGAACTACATCTGAATATTAGTGTATTAAAAAGAGATTAGGAATAATCTTTTATTTTCTTAAGTGAGATGTATGTTAGATTTATTCTGTTATTAATTAATTTTTTTCATCTAACTTTAAGTAACATTATAATTACTTTTAATTACCCTATCTTGTTTAGCTTATTAGTATTTAAATTTTGATTCTTTTTGAATTAAAGGTGAATATAAAATCAAAAGGATACAAAAAGGTAAAAAAAGCTCATTTTTAATTAGCAAACAAATTTTGCATCATTTTTCAATAGATAATTTTATCAATTACATTTATCCAAACATGTTCTTGTATTAGTTAGCATTTAAAGTAATTAATTAATTCAGAAGATGAAAATATATATTTAAAAAAAATAAACATTTAAAAAATAATTACATATTTTGATATTATCTTATAAATAAATTATTATTTTCAAGCAAGACTTAAATCTTTTTATATCATTGATTTATTATTTGAAATATTTAATGTTGTCAATTCCATGACTTTATTTGAACTTTCAAAATAGGTTGTTCCATCCTAAGATTGATTTATTTTCTAAAATTGAGATGGTGATTTAGATGAATTAATTGAATCTTTATCTTCATTGATGAGCGATTTTTTATCATTTGATGGGGTTGCTAACTAAGAATGAAAATGTGATCCAATACTATCACTATTCTTTGTACTTTAAATATTGCTTGGGATCTATTAATTTTTTTAATTTTATTAATTTGCTTAAGTTATTAAATATTTGTATCTTTAAAAATAAAATATTGTAAATCCAAAAGGTATAGCTAATGCAATAAAAATGAAGAGCCCAATGATCCATATATATATTGAATATTCTGTAGTGATAACTGGATGGATGTAATTTACAGTGTAATTTGTAGTAAGAAAACATAGTCTACTTTCTTCTTTATTAGGTAATTCAGAACATTAAGTAGAATTTTAATAGTAAATGAAATTAATAGAGTTAAGATCATGTTTATACTGACATCTAATTTTTTGAGGAGACAGATAAAAATATGATGTGAAAAAGGTGTGCTTAGTTATACCAATTAGAGATTGATTGTAAGTTCCTGTATTATTCAAAAGATAAATTTATTATAATCCAGGAATAACTACATTACTCTTTATTTAATAATTTACAGATGGTAAAGAGTGATAAATAAGTTCATGACCATTCGAACCTATTAAGATTGCATAATGTTCATTAAATTCAATATCTTTAATATTCTTTTAAGCCTTCACTATCTAAAAAAGATTATATGTGTTCTTAATTTAGGAATAATGGAATTCATAAACAAGAGATTCATTTTCTAAATCATCAATGATCATTACAACATTTTAATACAAACCCATCATATATCCTTTTTATTAGATTTTATTAAATGAAACATTTCTTATAAACTATTTTAGAGTTGGAGAATAAGTGTATATTGTTACTCCTAATTGTCTATGTAGAGAAAACACTTTATAAAATCCATTCTCAAACATTACTTTTATATCAATAAAATTCTAAGGGGACTGAGAATTTGTAAAATTTTCAAAAACATCTTATTAAACATCATAAATATTCAAATCCTAGTTACCAGCAATAAATAAAAAATCTTCTACAAGTTAAATATTTTAAGTAGTTAAGAATCTGATGTCAGTAGTATTTATGTTTGATCCAAAAATATTTGCTTCATTGATTTTTATTGACACTTTGATTATCTATTTATACAATACTATCAATAATTATTAAGTTTTTGCAAAATAAAATGTGTACATAGGATATTTCAATTGAATTTTATCGATGGATATAGTATAGTTTGATTTCATTATAAATTGATTTTCTTAGTTTTCTTCAAAATATGTAAGTAATCCACTATTAAATAAAATAACAACTCCAGTTGGAATAGGAACCATTGATGTTATATATTCTTAATTAATTTACTCAATCTAAGAACCATTGAAATATTTTTCTTTAAAAGTACCTTCTTTTATATCGGAATTCAAATGAAATTGATTAGATTAGTAATGAATTAGTTGTTATTTAATTACATCACAAATTTCGGCATTAGGAGTTATATAAGTAATGTTTGCATCTAAAATAATTCCATAATCTGGGAAAGTATCTATAAGATTTTATTCATTACTAAAAACTGTCACTTATTTTGCTGCTATAGAAAAGACTTATAAAATACTAATTAGTAAAAACATTTTATAAATATTAATTTATATAAAAATAATTTTATATCTACTTATCCTAAATAGCAATATTCTATTGCTGATAAAAAGTAATTCATGCACAAACAAATTGCAATTTTACCATATGCTCTAATAAAAATTCTATTATTTTTTCATTTAAGTCATTATAAGGCAATAGAAAAAAAATATCCAATAATTCTTTCTACACTAATGACAATAAAGAAAAGAATGAAATAATAAAAATTCCATAATTATTTATCTTTCAGAATCAAAATTTAATAAATAAGATTCAATGTAGATATATTAAATTGATCTAAAATTTAGTGAACTTAATCTATATCCTACTTTATTCTTTCTTATTTTACATTCAAAAGAAAGTTTTTAAGATTATAATAGAAAATTTGATAAATTTTGAAGAATCGATATTAGATCTAAATCATTTTATCCCTCTTATGATACTTCTATGCCAAGATATGTCTTTATTTAACAATAAAGGAATTTAAACTATGGTTGCTAGCTTAAGAATTTTGAAATGAGTAACATAAATATTGTAACAATGATCAAAATTGTAATTTAACTCATTATTTACAAAGATCTTATCCCATAAGTCAACAATGTCAAACCTCTAGCTATTTAGTTTCTAGTTCTTAAATCTTTAAATTTAAGAGGTGCCTAATCCAAAATCTCTGACCAAAAAGAGTTTACATTTAATCCAAATTAAGAAAATGATAGTTTTTATTTAAAAAATATATTTTGTATTAATAATTGAGAGAGACTTATTTTTTCTAAGTATGAGTTAATTGTTTTCATTTCTCATCTCTATTCATAGAGGTAAAATTATTTAAAAGTTCTCTCAATTAATATTAATGAAAAGAATTTTTTAAAAATTTAAGTATTCATAGTAATAAACTTAGCAATTGATCTTGGTTGACTTTAATGATTAACTAAAATGTATTTATTGATATCTAATAACAATTTAAGAACCCATAGAAAAATGGTTTGCTCATTCAACAAAATACATTTTCAATAAGGAATCTTACCCACATAGAGCCTTTAGTTTATTTTTGTTTGATTCTTAATACAGATTACTCCTATAATAACGTAGTAAAGCAAAAGTAACATTTCCTTTATTGTGGACCAACACATGTTGTAGTCATTAATTATATCATGAAAATGAGAATGACTCACTAATGAAATATTAAATCAGCGATTATTATGTAAGATAAAGAACTTTGGCGGAATTGAATTTTAACATTAAGAACTTACAAATCGAATTAGTCTAAAAAATAATATATTCTGCAAAAGATAATGATTAATATGGAGAATATGAATGTAATGATTTATTGAAAAAAGTAGTGGATTACATATATTTTGCTAAAATCCAAGAGGATTAGCCTAAAATTGATTGGAATCCAGAGGAAGTAAATGATTGCAAATGGTTAAGTTTGAATGAATTTTTACAATTTAAATAGTAAAATTAAGTAAGAATAAGAATATTTAGTAATCATTCACTCCTTGGTTTAATTTGATTAACGATACTTATCTATTGAATTGGTGGACAAAATATAAGGAAAATAACAAAAGTTTTATATCGAAAGAAACAATAGTAAAATTAAATTGAGGATTATATATATTTTATAATAATTCGTTTTACATATGAAAGTGATATGGCTCTTGATTGTTACATTTATTGTGGCAAAAACTCAATAAGTATTTTTGGGATAAATCTAAAAAAGGACTCTTGTTATGAAGTTGATCCAAAGGATCCTCCTAGTAAAAAAGAGAAGATTCCTTTAATTTATCATTCAGGTTGGACTGAGGAATTGGTTGTTGCTAAATCTAAGGGTAGTAGACCATAACCTTAAGAGTATATGAATTAAGAATACATAATATAACATTTGAAGTATTTTAGATACGGCGCATCATTTATAATTACCACAGCTTGGTTAGATAATAATGGTAGAGAATTTGTAGGAAATAAAAATGGAATTTTTGTTATACCTAAATCTTAAATGGATTAACTTTTAAAAACAGCTAATGGCAATTTATCCATTGTGGAAAGAAACCTTGGAGTAACTCAAGGAAGTTGGTAATTTAGAAGGTTGAGTAGAATTGATGTTCCATTCCCAGAGAAATTTAATGTGAGAATGCCAACTGGAAATGAGATTGGTGCTAATCAATATTGGAGACCAGGTGGAGTATTACCAAATGGATTATTGGAGGCTGTTATTGACATGGTTCCAAAAAGTGATTATTAGGAATTCTAATTGAACCTATAATGAAATGACAACTGTAATATAATTTAAATTTTCAAATGTAATTAAATCAAAGTCCTATACCATAAGAGAAATTAAGTTTTCTCAATACACTTTTAGACAAAGAGCTTGACATGCTCAAATTTAACAATGCTCCTAGTTTCCTCTAAAAAACTTAGCCATCCTCCTATTTTGAATAAGAATCAGTTTAACAATCTAGTATTAGAGCATTAAGTAATAATCCTACATCTTAAACAAAACGAACTACAAATGGAGATTTAAATGAAATCCAAGATAAAATAGTTACTATCGAAACAAGGATTCAAAAAAATATTGAAAAGTAAGTCCAACCAAATCAATTAATTCAATAAAAAGAATTAAAGGATTCAGATGAAGAAACACCTTTGAAGAATAAATATAATCATATATAATCATCACAGAAAAAACAAATCAAATTTACAGAATAAGAATAGTCAACTAAAACGCTTAATAAATAATCATCTTTTCATGAGGAAAGGAAAAATAAATTTCAACAATTAGAAAAAAATATTGAATGCGCAGAGAACAAGTTATCTTAATCTAAAATTTAAAGAAAATCTATGAGTCAAGCCAAATCTAAAAGTAAAGAAAAGTCTTAAAGTTCAATACAAAGAGGTATAAGCAGTTAACAATAAGATGTTTAATCCTTATAAATAAAGGTTTCTCAATTAAGAAAATAATGGGAAGATGATAGAACTTAGCTAATTAAGGAAAAATAAAAAACTTAATAAATGCAATCATAAATAGACTCATTAAATAAAAAGTTAAAGAAAGCGTTATAATAGAATGAAAAATATAGTTAAATTGAATAGGAATAATAAAGATTATAAGAGAATTTTGAAAAGAGTGAATTTATCAGATAATAATAGAAGTAATTGATATAAACTTTGAAATAAGAAATTGAAGATTTAAAATCAAATAATAACAATAATATTAATCATAATAATAACATCAAAAGTAAATCAAAAAAAAGAGGTTTAGAAGATAATAGTAACAAATATTTAAATAAATGATTATTATTTCATAATTAGATAATAATTTAGAATTGCACCCATTATCATGATAGTTACTATCTACCCTCATATATCCTCATGGAATTCTGAATATGTTCAGTAATTACAATTGTTTCTCCTTTTAATATTTCATATATATTTCTTCATAAAAATTAAATGGAAAGAATCATCAAAAATTTTCATTTCATCAAGATTGCCCTTTTTATTTTGTGAAAGATCCAAATTTATGATCGCAATTATTAGTTTATTTTTATTAAGAGTTTTAAATAATCTTTAATAAAAATAATTATTTATTAATCCATTACTAATAGTAGTAGTACATCTACTTTTGATTAAATTTTTTTTTAAATTAAATAGCTATTAAAAATTTTCATATTTAGTTGTGTTTCTATATTATGAAAATACTTAAATCATTTTAGATTAATAAATTTATAATAATAATGATATCTCAAATATATTTATTCATAATGATTGTGTTTATTTACTAATTTTAATTTGTTTTTGGATAAAATTTACTAGATATATTTAGTATTAAATTGTTAACTTAATTTAAAATTTCAGTAAGAAGAGATGGAATAATTAATTTGTATTATACATAAATTAGCTGATAAATTTATGATGATTTAAAAAATAGATTTCAGCATTTACAACCTTATTCTTCTTCTATTTTTTATGCATCTAATGTTCTAATTTTATTATCAAATTCCTAAGATTGAGCATATGTGAGTTTCGAATCCACTAAATTTAAGATAATTCTGCCTAAATCCAAAAATAATTAATTAATATTATCCCCTGTTTTAGCAGAAGTTTCTAAATAATTAACTCCAATGTCTTAAGCAAATTCATTGCCATTTTTAGCAAGGATCTATTGTAATTGATTATTAACATACCACTCTTTTACTATGTAAATCCACTTTATTAGCTACTAAGTAGCATGCCTCAGGAATTAAACCATGTTCTTCAATTACTAATTTTAAGAATTTCTTGGCATCTTCAAAAGATCTATAAATAAGTACTGGAGAAATACTTTTCAATTGTAACATCATATACAGCAATACATCCATGAGCTCCTTTATAATGAGATTTAGTTAATGATTAAAATTTTTCTTATCCAGCAGTGTCCCAAATCTATATTTTAATACTAATAAGTGCGTGTAGTTAGTTACGTTTTATCACATATGGTAAGGGTTTTTATTCTAAAATCAACCCCAACTGTTGATAGGTAGCTATCATTAAAAACTTAATCAATGAATCTGGCCATTATAGAAGACTTGCCAACATTCGAGGCTCCTATTAATACAATCTTAAAGATGTAATCAACCTTTTACATTTGTATATATT
Source organism: Paramecium sexaurelia (assembly GCA_000733375.1). Classification (NCBI taxonomy): domain Eukaryota; phylum Ciliophora; class Oligohymenophorea; order Peniculida; family Parameciidae; genus Paramecium; species Paramecium sexaurelia. Next base: position 58,223 of record JPFM01000062.1, read on the forward strand.
AATTAATATAAATTTCATATTTTAGTATGTGAATCTGTGTATATTTTTAACTAATGTGTAGGATCAACATCAACATATTTACAATGCTCATTTCGACAATAATGGCAATTATACATTTTGTTTGCTAGTGATTACACTGCACAAACGTGGCAAACATAATTGCAACAACAAGTTGTATGTAGCATACCTATAAATTATTATAATTCGATTTGTACAATCGTAGTATTTAAAACAGATTGGACAATAATATTTGCAATTTCCTCTTTAAGTATCACAGAACTAAAATTCAAATAAATAATTTTTGAATACATTAGTTTTATTGAATTCTGTAATTATTTTTAGATTCTTATCAAAGTATAAGCCATCCTAACAAATTAAATTTAACTAATGAAGATTTCCTAAAGAAGCATGTTTCCGTTCTTTTTTCTTTTTACTACAACAAGCAAACATCTAACGATAAATTTAATTTAAATTAGTATTTTTATAAAAATTAAATCATTGTAGATAACGCGTGATAATTTCCTCAATGTCTGCAACTTTTAATGGTTTTTCATAATAATCAATAAATCCATTATTTAATGCTTATTATTTCATATGTAATCCATGTCCACTTACTGCAATAAGGACAGGCATAGTAGCCACGGTATCATTAACATATTATTTAATCATTTTAGCAGTTCCAAAACCATCTATTATTGGCATTTCAATATCTAATATAATCACTCTGTAATATATATGATTTCTTATTCGTTCATCTAAAATTTTTAAAGCATGTTAACAATTTATTGCATAGTCAATTCGATTAATTCCCTTACCATTAAATAGTCTAATTAAAATATCAATATTAAATTAATTATCATCAACTATTAATAATTCTCTCTACCTAAATGCTTGGTTGGAATAGATTCGTTAAACTCTAGGTTAAGCTTCGTTTTCAACTAATTCTACTTCATCTTCATTACTTTCATTGCCACATATTATTACTGTATCAAACTCAGTTTAATAATCTATTTCAAATGAAAAAGAACTTCCTTAATATAATTCTGATTCAATTTTTATGCCAGATTCTTTTTTTGATAGAGATTTACATATCATATTACTAATTAATAATCCTAATCCAACACCATATCGATTGAATTATTTAGTTTCATCATCTTCTAAACGGCCAAATGCTTTAATTAATTTCTTTTTATCTTCTTCTCTTATTCCAAAACCAGTATCACTAATTTTTATTTCAAAAGTTCCATCTTTTTAATCTATAACACTTGCTGTGATACTGCCTTCAATTGTAAATTTGAATGCATTTCCAATTAAATTTATCAACACTTATTTTATTCTTACTTCATCATTAAATATTTATTATGGACAATTTTAATCATATATTAATTTTAAAGAAATCTAATTCTTCTTCGCTTCCACTTTAAATAAATCAAATATTGATAAAATAAGTTACTCTAAATTAAAATTTATTTTTTGTAATTTAAATTTACCTACTTTAATTTGAGCTAAATCAAGCAAATCATTACTAAAATTTAATAAATAATAACAATTCCAAAGAACATTCTTTATAGTGTCGTTTTTTTATTCAAATTCTTCCAATAATTAAATAATACATCTTATTGGTGTTCTAATTTCATGTGAAACAAAATTTAAAGAGTTTGATTTAGCTTTGCTATGTTAATTTATTGTTTTTATATAATCTTTATATGAAACATCTCTTGTTAGAATTAATAATTAAGGTTAATTATTGAGGCAAGAAATAAATAATTTAATCTCAATACAAATATCTTTTTTCGATTATGATGTTGTGTATCCATTCAAAATAGTATGTAAATCAAAACAAATTTAAGTTTTTTTTAATAACTCTTGAACCTCTTAAGAATGGATTTAAAGTATAGCCTATTCCAAGGCCATTTTGAAAGGCTATTTTAAGTCAAAAGATTACATTTTTTGAGAATTTCAATTTTGTATTAATGAAATTCTCATTATTATTATTCTAAACAGTTGTTGATGCTCTTAATATGGATCTAACGATTCCAATTTTATGTTTTTCAGGAGAAAACATACTTTTATATGTTGAAATAGAGGCAGCCAAATCTTGGGTTTATTGATTCTTTTTCATAATATGTAAATTTTTCAGAGACATCAAAGAACTCAATAAATCTTATTGGTTTGTTTGTAATAGATTCATCATAGTTTAATTACAGAAATCTACTTAAGGCAATCGATTTTCATCAAATATTATCAAGGCTACTCCGTCAGGAAATTCATCTAAAATTTAAAGAAATTAATCTAAAAGTGATAAAAAGTGAATTACATTTAGTACTAATCCTGTGTGCAGCTTAGTTATCGCTATAAGCAATTGATTGAAGATGTATTTTATCTGATTTATCTGTTTTATCCAATTCATTATCATCTCTTAATTTCTTAGATGAAAGTTACGTAGGTGAATATTCAAATTAAGGTTATTCTAACTTGAATTCAACTGCAAAAGTAATATAAGATAAACAAATAAGTATTATTTCTTGTACTTATCCATTGATTATTATTCCTATGATAATGACATAAGCAAGTTTAAATAATAGAAATTTTGATGGTTTCATATGTATTAGTTGTAATGACACAATTAAAGCACTACAAACATCTTTTAAAATGATTCCCATTGGCACTGTTAATAATACCTATGATATTTCAGTAATGATGTCTTCATGCTTCTTCCATTTCAAAACAACCATCTACATTATTACACCTATTGAAGCCAATATAAGTTAATAATGAATGGCGTTTAAACTTAAGTATGCTACCAAAATTAATGATTATGCAATCCCACTAATTTTTTTAATATTCATATTATTAATGAGCAAACATGAATCCGATGAACAGGAAGGTACAAATATGATTCCTATCATCAAAATAAGATTTTTCAGAGGATGAAGATTTTGTTGAAGAAAAGCCACTTGAACCTAGACCATATAAAACAGATCATGAAGATGAAACAATTTAGGTAAAATTTTACAAATTTATTGAATTAATAAGGAAATCCAATCATTTACTATTAAAGATAGACCATTCATGAAGATGTAATTTATAAAAAAGAGAAAAGAATTTGGGTAAGCTGCCTTACTAAATATTTAGATTGCCATTCAAATTAAGTGATTAAGAAACATCAGAGAGAACAGGTGAAATAAAAGCTTTGGATAAGGATCCACTTCAACTTGTTAAAAATAAGGTCATCGAAATGGGAATTTAAGGATGTAATCCTTTTCAAGATGCAAGTTCTTAAACTGTCTGGAATAGAAAGATTAATAAAGCTTTGCAAGTTGATGAAGGAGATGAAAGAAAAGAATAGCCAGATGAAGATTTTAAACTTCTTAAATTCTTGGAATCAGTATATCCACTGATGGAAGAAGCATTATAATCAAATGAAACTATTGATATATATTAAGACGATTTCAATGTTTTACCACTTTCAGAATAAAACGGAGGTACCATAAATCAATCAACTTTATTATAGATCAAAATGCTGAAATTACAAATGTGATAAAAGAAATCAAAAGTTTCAGTTACTTAAATTGCAAAGGTAAAAAAATACAATGCATTCAATTCTAACCAACTAGTTAAGCAATCAAATCCAAGTATATTGTTGCAGAATCTTTTGTTGAAAATCTTCTTTTTGAAGAGAGAGCTATTTATTAATTGAAATCTCATAAATCCCTTATAGTATTTTGGGATTTTGAAGATATACATTCAATTGAACCAGTTCTACTTTTATAATCTCCACTTGAGATACTATCTTTTGAATTCAATCCGAAAGATCCTAATATTATAGTTGGTGGTACTATTAATGGTTAAGTTATGTTATGGGATCTTAGTGGTACGGCTCTCTCTGTTTTCGCATCTAAAAAAACTTAAAAAACTAAATAAGAAAGAAGTATTTATCTTAAGTTTCATAATTTTCAGATGAAATATAAGAACTTTAACCTAAAATGGTATCAGCTTTATAAGATCCTGCATCATATTAAGCTGGTTCTTCTAATGAAGTTTTGAGAAAATAAGTTGCATCTCACAAGAGTTCTGTTTTGGCAGTAAAATGGTTTCCAATCGGAATGGAATTTGATAAGAAACATTTTAATCATCTTATATTGACTTCTTCATAAGAAACATATTAATTTGCTAGTATAAGTTCAGATGGATAAATTCTTTTTTGGGATAGTAGATTAATTGATAAAGATAATAAAAAAACATAATAAGATGTATCATAATATTTTTAATAGATTTCAACCATTCCGTGGAAAGCAACATACGGAATACAATTATATCGACCAGAAGGTGGAGGATTGATGGGAGGCGGCCAAATATAATTCAGAAAAAGTAATTTAAATTAAATGTTCATCATATTAGATTAAAAAATACCAATGTTATCAGGAACTTCAGATGAAGGCGAAGTCTTTATTTTAGATTGGGGAGAAAAATAAGGAGAAGAAGGATAAAAAAATTAATTAGTCTCTTCTATTTGGTAATAATAAAGAAGTATGAGACCTCCTATAGCTTTGGATGTTAGTCCATTCTTTGAAGACGTTATACTAACATTATATGATTTCAATTTTTGTGTTTGGAAACACAATGTTACTTTTCCAATATTTGAAAGTTTAATTATGAAAGGTGCTCATATTACTTGTGGGGGATTCTCTCCATATCGTGCTGGAGTAATTATTATTGGAAAAACTGATGGTAATTTAGATGTTTGGGATATGTTGGATCAATCCCATAAATGGACTATTCAATTTTAAGTTGTTGCTTGTGCAATTACATCATTAAAATTTAATGATAATATGGCACACATTGTTGCTATTGGTGATTCGGATGGTACATTACATCTCCTTGAATTTCCATAAAGTTTGTGTAAGGATTAAGGAAATGAAGTTAAAGCTATGAGATCGTTTTGGGAGAGAGAAGTCAAAAGAGTGAATTATTATTCTGAAAGATTTAAAATCAGAGAGTAATAAGCCAAGTAATAAAACGAACGTGAAATTCAAGCTTAAACTGTTAAAGAAACCAAATAATCTGGTGATGTATAAATATTTAAGTTAAAATTAATTAGACCAAAGTATTAGATGAAATAGCCAACTTTGAAAATGAATATTAAAAATTTAAAGATGCTTTATTAGGAATTGGTATAAAACCTGAGGATGAAAAAGGAGCTACCAAAGGTAAGAAATGAACAAAAGTTAAATTCAAAATTTATAATGGTCATATTGTTTTATTTTTTCTCTTTTTTTTAATTATTGCAATTTAGTAATTTTAGAAAGAATAACTTTATTCTTGTAATAATTTTTTATAAGTAAACTTTTATAAATTTTTTTTAATGCATTTCTATAAAATACTTTAATAAATTTATTATCATTTGTGACAAAAATTAAAAACGAATATTTTTTTTGTTTAAAATTCCATTTTCTATTCAATCTTATAAAAATAAAAATAACGATATTATTTAAATTTTAGTAAATTATTCAACTCTTTCTATGATGTAAATTTAATTAAATCATTTTAAAATTTTTGAGGTAATTTAAAATTATTGATTCAAGAATTTAAAATTAAAATGTGATTTTTCTATTTTATTTATGAGAGAATGCATATTCCCTCTATTATTATTTTATTGAAAATTAGGTTCTTTTCTTCAAAATAGAAGAACTGTCATATAACCGTTATAATTTAGATGTTTTGATTAATTTAAGGATAATTTATTAATTATACAGTATTCAAATAATTTTAGAGATAATGTATGTTTTTCTAGTCTATAAAAGAGTATATTTTTGTTGAAAAGCCAATTCATTTAAATGTTCTTCTTAAATTTATAATAAATAATATATGTGCACATAAAATTAAATAGATTACATTATTTAAAATTGACTAATAATTTGATAGTTTCATTTTATTATTATTCTTAGTTTAGTTGGTAATTTCCTTAATTCTTAACAGTTGACCATAATTTTTGATTTTTTTGATATCATCGTAGTTATTTAGATATATTGGTTTTGTTGTATGTAGTGAAAAGTGAACCATTTTTAAGTTTTTATTTCATATAAAATGGAAATAAATAAATTGAATGAAGTTAATCCAGATGATTTGGATGTAATCTTTAGAGGAATTTAATATTTTATAGAGCAAAAAGACAATGATTTAGAAACAACGATACCTTAATTAGTTGATAAATACAAATATTATTAACTTCAAGATCATGATAAAAAGTTTTGATTATTTTGTTAAATAAGCAGATTATTCCACCGATTCTAGATTAGGATATCTGAATTGATTGAGAAGTGCAAGAACTAAAATGCAATTAATTATGTATTGAGCATCAGAGATCTACTTAATTATAAGGCTTAGAATTTTGCTGTTATACTAAATAAAGTACAGAAAAGAGGTGAAATGCAAGCATTTTAATAAAATGAAGAAAATCCGTAAATTTAGATGAAAAAATCAGTTCCTTAATGGTAATTGAATAGTTAATAAAATCGAACGTTGTTCTAATTTTATGATATTGACTTTTGGAAAATTTATGATATTATGCTTCTAAACAAGTAATACTTAAATTCTTAATTTAGATAATATTGTTCTAATCTTATTGTGTATCATTAATCAAAGTTTGAAAATGTAGAGAGGTTGTTTGCATCAAGTTTAGAAAGAAATTAAAGATTTCTTCAGTCAAAATCTTTACCGATATTGGAAATTACAACTCTAATAGATAAAGCTAAGAAATTAAAATTTCTCTAACTTACACAAACTATGGAAACACCATATGCAAATAAAAATATTACAATGTTTGGTAATTTAAGTCCAACAAAAAAAACATAAATTAGTGTGAAACATTCAATGTCAATTAGCCCTCAAAGAACTTAGAGCAAGGAACTTCAAGATCAAGATATAAGAAGTGTGTTTGACACAGAAAATTGCAATATATTTGATACTAACTACAGAGTAACTAGAGCTAAAAATTTATCATTACACAATGATAAAAATATTACAATCTAAACTCAAAATAAGTAGAAAGGAAAGTCTAAATTGTAACAAGAAAATTTCAGTCCTTAGAAAGGATATAAAAACTAAAATTGGATGCTCCCAGAAATAAAATCTCCATTTTATTTAGATTAAAATGGTATTCATAACATTAAATTAGATTCTCTAATAAAACCTATTCAAATACATCCAAATTATGCTTTCAATTAGAGTCCTGAAAGGAGAACAGCAAAGAAACCACCTCTTGGATCAGATCTCAATAGTACTCTTTGTTAATAATTGTTACCATAATATAGAGGTAACGCTAGAGCATTCCAGACAATAAAAAGTTTTATCCGAAAATGATTCTAAATAAATTATTATTTAATGTTATAAATTATTCTAAATTACTCATGCACCTACAACATTTTAAATTAGAACTTTTTAAACGCGCAAAGTGAAAAAATCTAAATCATTTTATTTAAAGTACTTGCTCTTTTTATATTTTCAATCTAGAAATTTTCGTTTTTTTCTAACAATCTTTTTCGATTATAAATCATATTGTTGCCAAAAAAGAGGCAGTATTTGAAATAAATAATTTAGCTTTAAAAAATCTTTAATATTATTGCCAAGGGTATTTTATTTTAATGTATACTTCTTATTGTTTCAATGAAATTGATATTCAAAGAAATAAATCCATAAAAAATTGAAAATGATATAAGAGAGTTAGCTCTATGAAATGATAAGATTAAATAAATCAAATTTTTGTACGATGAAATACAAGAAATAATAAAAGAGGATTATTTGTTAAAGCAAGACTGAAACAAAGGAAGTTTTAACAAAAATATTTACAACTTAAAAGTTTTGGAACTTAGAGTGACTTATAAATAAAATCATATAAAATTATTAATATTTTCTTTTAATAAAATAAAATGATGAGACTATTGAGGAATGCTTAAATATTACAAAAACAGTCGAGATATTATCATCATGATCCTGCAAGCAGAGCTTTAGTGGGTAATCATTTAATTTATTTACTTCAGGATCACCTTAAGAAATCGCTCCTCCTGTACACTTCAAATTATATTATTTACCAGATAACTTAGCAAAAACTGGTCAAGGTATGGGACATCCTCATTATAGTCCCTATTAAATGGATGGAATTACAACTTATGATAATTGGGAATATAAGTAGATTGTTTATTTAATCTAGATATTATGGTCAATGGTGGCACATTGGATCTGTTTTCTGGAATTCTTTGATGTTATTCTACCCCTTATTATTATGGTTTGTTATTGAATAGAGCGAGGTAATTAGATGATCTATAATCAATCTTAGTAAGATGCACTTTTGGCAAAGGATGACATCTTTAAAAAATATTTCAACGAAGCAGGAGGATTTTATTAATATACCTTCATAGGTCCTGAAACCACTTTAAATTATTGAAGCAATCATTGAAAAAATATATAAAAATATTAATTTTAAAAAATGAGTCCATAAAAACTAAACCTTAGATTATGGGTCATAAGTCATTACTATAATTTGTATAACATGAAAAAGACTATAAAAATTAAAATAATTTATGTTTCCAAGCTTTAAGATGTATTTATATAGTGAAAATAAATCAATTGAGAAAAAAAGAACTTGATTAACTAGACTGATAACGCATAAATATAGAATAATTAACCATTAGTATATCGATAAAGACCACCAGCTCTTAGAATAGTAAATTCTAGAATTTTTAATCAAATTTATAAATTATTAATTAGGGTCCACTATAATAAATAAGCTCTAATAGAATAAAAAAATTATCAGGAATAATTTGTTTCAAACAAATTTGAATCTTTTAATTTTTCTTGGAATCCTAATTCAAATAAATAGGCTAGAGATTCATGTATAAATTCATAACTTAATCTCATTTTATAATTTGATTGAATATTCTTCTTTTAATTTAAAATATACTTAAATTCTTTTTCATAATAAAAATTTCTAAAAGAATTGTCCAATTTAATTTAATTCATGAATATATTAAACTCAAATTATCAAAAAAGGTCAACTCTTATTAAAATTAATAATTATTAAAAAAATTTTAAATTTCAACAAAGTGTAAGGAAATAAATTTTCAGTTTATAAAATGAATTTACTTCTGAATAGCTTGATAATATTAAAACATCATAATTAGGTTTAAATTTTTGTTAACTCTTCTAACTCATTTTGGTTTAAAAACCAAAATTGATACTTTCTAATAACGAATAATTCAATATTTTTATTTCCACTCTCTGCCCCATCCATTAAAGCCTATGATTAGAATCGAAAATACACTTTAGTAGTGATTAAAAACGCATCCTTCTCTAGTAATCCTTCCCTCCAATCTTTTCTAAGAAATCTTTGGCATATTTGACACTTTTTCCCAACGAAGTAGCCTTCCAATCTGAACAAGCTCCAGAAGGATCAGTTTAAAAAACTTTGGTTTCTTATTTCTAAATCCTGCAATAAGAGTTGAAATTCCATGAGGTCTTGCACTGCCTCTTTTTTGTAAATTTTTTTTATTGTTAACTAGTAAATTTAGCAACATAATCAATAGAAGGATCATCTTCCTTGTAAATTTTGTATTTTTAACATTATAATCTAGTTTAATTTGCTAAAATTCTTACATCAGCATTTATTCCAGAAAAAGTCATGCAAAGATTATGATCTCTAATTTTAATAAATTTTCTACCCAATTAATATACTTTCTTGATATTTTTAACATCTTATAAATTTTATGTAGCTTTCTTTTTTACTCCTAATATTATAACATCTTTCCTTCTAACACCAACTCAACGGAGACCTCTTTTAACTGCTTCCATAGCATACTCAACTTAAAATAGTTATCCATCTGGAGAAAATACTGTAAGGGCTGTGTCATATGACATTATTTAAAAAATAATAATAAATTTCATCCTAATCTTAAGTAATCATCTTCTTCCTCCACATCCCAACCTTTAAACTCATAAAGATCATTGTTCCATAACTTTAATGCTCTTTTTTATTAGGTTATCAATCCTTAACTAACACTTCTTTATTAGGATGGAATAATTTTCACTTTTGCTTTTATCTCCGATATAGGAATACTAATAACAGAAGGGTCTTAAAGATTCAATGAATTTTCTACAGCAATATTCTAGAAAACCATTTTTTATTATAATTTCTTTTTATATGGAGTATGAAAATCATCTAATGATTTATCCATTATTTTCCTTGCAGATTGTGGTTTCTTATCAATTAATAATAATTTAAAATCATGAGCTTCTAATATATTATTTTAAATTGCCATTTTATGAAAAGAATGAATAGGCTTGTTTTTTTCAAGTGTTCGAGCCTTTTATAAATCGCTTAGTTCTTTTTTTAATTAATTTATTTTTTTTTCTAAAAAAGATGAACTTTTTGAAGAGTTATTGTTCTACTTTCTTAATCTATCTTAAGTTCTAATAATACTGGATCGTGATGATTAAATTTATTCAAAAACTTGTCTTCTTTACTTATAGGGAGTCAATTTATTGTTAATCACAAATTTTATTCCAGGTTTAATTTGTCTAACCTATGTAAATTATTCTCTAGAAGTAGGATTGACTAATTAGTCAATTCGGTTAGCTACATGTTCAAGATGAAGTAAATTAAAGGCTTTGAATTTTGATGATTCTTTTATTGAACTTTTCATATTAATCTTAACAAAATATATTATTAATTTAGCGAATTATAAAAATTATAAACATTTCATTATTCAAATTATGAGAGCTCGTGCAAGAGTTCAGCATCAATCTGGTTTCCCTAATTTTATTAAATATCATTCTCAGGCATGTCTTCAATTTATGTTAACGAAACTTAACTCTCACATAAATTTAATCCAAATAATTCTTTTACATTAATATTAGTTTGATCATGTAAACTTCTAAAATGAATTGACGTTTCCATTTTTGAATTCAAATCACTGATGCTTTTTTCACTCTCAAGAATCGTGATTGTATTTATGTATTTGATAGTTTCCTTCTTACCACCAACTCTTTAATGTATTTAAGAAGTAGCTAATAACTTAAATTATTCTAATTTTTATTTTAAAATATCTTAAGTATTATGTAAAACGTTAATAGAAACTTCTAAACTTTTAATTAATTCTTTAGGAGTATCTTCTTCCTATATTGCATCGAATTTCCTACTTCTGATAAGAGTGTTTGCTAATTCCTAATTAAGTATCATAGCAGAATTTATTAAAGTTTTATTGTATAAATCGCTATTTTGACTACTCTTACTTACATCGATATCATCTCTCACAATTTTTATCTTGTTTGGGAAAGTGTGTGTTGGAACCCAAATATGCTTTAATGCCTCTATGTTAAAGAAGGTATATACCTGAAGCATTTAATCTTTTTAAAGGATTCCACATCATTAATCTCTTAATGAAGTCTCTACAACTGGTTGGCAAATCTAAGAATGCTTAATTGCGAAATGGTCGTTATTATGGTTCTCTATATCATTCTTTATGATATACCTTTGTGAAAGAGTTTCAATTAAATCTCCAGTGTATTCAGAAGAATATGGCAATATACCAGTAAGACATTAATAAATCACTACTCCAATTGCCCAAAGATCAACTTAAGAATCATATCCATAATCTCTATAGATTTCTGGTGCTCGATAATGTATATTCCCAGTAATTGACAACATTTTATTACGATTGTACCTTAATGTATTTTAATTAATTGTAACAAATCTTCTTGAAACACCAAAATCAATCAACTTGATCTTGTAATCTCTATGTTTAAACTAATACAGCTTACTTAAAAACTTATATGTTATCTGGCTTGATATCTCTATGACAGACTCCAGCTTTATGCAAGCATTTTACTGCATGAAGTAGTGTTAAAGCAATTTGTTACACCTAATTTTCTTTTAATTTTTAATTCTGTTTCAATAGGGTCTCCAAATTCGAACATGGTACCCATTCCATCAATAAATATAGCTTAGTTTGTTCGATGAACAATTTGTAACATTTCGCTATAAACGGGCTTTTTAGTAATTGTGAATTTATGAAAGCTTATTTTACCATATTTATTATCTCTTCATCATCAGTTAGAATCACTTTAACTGCATATTTTTCTTAATCATTTATTTTAGGCCAACATAACCATACTACACCATTTGTACCTTCTCCTAATTTCTCGCCAAGCGTGTATTCGTCTAAAAAACTATTATTCTTTAATCCAATTTGATTATTTTCAACATTACTACTATAATTAGGATCATGGTCACTTAAGTCAGAACTTTACTATTGTTATTGTGTTAAAAGTGGAGTTTTAGTTTTCCTTTCTGTAGTTTCCTCAACAGGAGAAAAATTGGATTCTGAATTCAAAAACCCTTTAAGTTTTTACATTCTCTTCTAGAATTGAGATTTTTGTGATTGGCTTTATATCATATTTATATTTTTTTAAGACACAATAAACGTAGTGCATTAAAATTTATTATACTTTTTTTACATTATATATATATTATAAAATAATTCAATAATTATTAAAGAGATAAGTCACTATTTTCAGTGACTACTAATATTTGATATCTAATAAACTGGAAAATTACTTTAAACAAATTTGAGATTATTAAGATTACATTGAAAATTCATGATTGTTATAATTTGTGTATTTTAAAGAATATCTTAAAATAAACCAGAGTATCTGCTTAAATCTTTTTGTGATAATGACAAAAAGATAAGATTTATATTTCAATTATGAGCCAGTTTTAAATTTTAACAACAATATTTAAAATATTTTTTGATAAAAAATAATTTGCTACGAATATATAAAACTTAACAATAAGTCCGCCAAAGAGCAATTCAACAAAATTTTTAAAGTTTGAAGTAAAATTCAATTTATTTAGAAAATTTTGGACATATGAGGCGAAAAAATTTCATTTCAAAAGTCTAAGTAATTTTTAATTTAGAAATAATATAACGAAAAGGAGGTCCAGTTATAAAATCTTTTTTCGTAGATTTGAATGATGGAAAAGGATCAAAATTAAAGATGGATTAAGAACAATTGAATCTATATCGATTAGTATTAATTATAATTTTTAGAATCTAAGGATGAGTAAAAATATAAGAATAGGAGGTATTCTTGAAAAGAATGAGGAAATTTAAAGGCGATATGAAAAATGAGATAAAATATCAGTAAAATAACTATATAAGCCTATCTTTTAAGTTTAGTCTTTCTTGTAGCTCCAAGCTCATAAAACTGGCAAGATATACATAAACAAATTTTGAGAAATTTTTAAGTAATATTTATTCAAATATGAGAAAATAATTTACCTTCTCTCCATACTCCTTTTGTAATTTATCCATGCGACTCTATAAACTCTCCACTTCCGTGTTATAAGCCATTCATCCATTAACCTGAGTATTTTCTACCATCAGCATATTGAAATGTTCCGAAACCTTATCTCTTATCGTTTACATATTAACCAACATAAACTCTACCTAAGTCTTTAGAATAGAATATTACCGTCTGGCCATGATAATATTCCTTAACCATGCATCATTCCATTTTTCCAATCTCCTTGATATCTTCTTCCGTCTGGCCATATCTTTAATATTATTATCAAAACTACAAATGTTCCTTTCCCTTCAAACTGTCCATTTATAAATGAACCTTCATATTTCTCTTTATTGCTAAAAACTAAGATTCCATAACCATGTTTCAAACCATTTCGAAATTATCCTAAAATCAGAATGTTAAAATACCTTTATAATGAGAATCATTTTTCACTTCAATACCATATCCATTATATTTATCATTCTACCATTATCCTAATAAAATTTAAATATATTTTTACCATCATATATAGAACCATCAGCATAATTATATTATCCTTTACCATGCATATAATTCAAATGGAAATCTCCACAGTAAAATCCACCTTCTGTATCAAAAAATTTTCCTTTTCCACTTGCATAACCATTAACCCACTAAATATATTCAAATTTATTGTTACTTCACCATTATATCTGCTTGAGTCTGCAAATTTATATTCCCCTTAACCCTGAGGTTTTTTTTTGTACCAGTATCCAGTGTAACATCCTCCATTTCTCATCATAATTGAAGGCAATTTGCACTGCTCTTTTTCACTCTTAAGTATTTATTAATAGTCATTCTCATTCAAAGGTTATATTAATTCTTTTTCGAATAATTTCTCCTCACGTTCTTAACTTTGCTTGCTTGATTTATTTGTACACATTGAAGGTCTAATCTAATATGAATCCTCCAAAGATTCGAATTCCGGAATTTCATCTGAATGCGCTTGCGGAATTTATTAATGAGAACAATCCTTAGTTATCTCAAATAATTTTCTCTAGTTATCTTAAGAACTTGATTTTGGTCTTCTATATGTTTAGATTTAAGTTAAACTTTTGTAAACTTTCTAAGTCAGACTCAAATACAGTTTAAAAACCTTCTGAATGGGCTTTAGTATGTCCAGATTATTCTAGCATCCTCTATTTGAAGATCAATTAAATATTAAATATATAATCTCAAACACTAAATTCTTAATTGTTTATGATATTGAAACATCAAATTAATATGACTGTAAGGAATAATAATTCATATAATTATACGCAAATTACAAAATTTACTTTGGAAATAGAAAATAATATTAATACTATGCTTACATTAAAGAAAATTCTTAATCTTTTTATAAATTTTGCCTAAATTAATTAGAAACCAAAATCAATTTCAAAACATGATCACTTATCCAAAAACCATGTGTTGTTTGATTCTATAAAATATCAAAATAGAAAATTTGAAAAGGAATATGAAAATGTAAAATTAATCTCAAATATCAATATTCTTTGTCAAAATTTAGTTATTCTAATAAATCTAATTTAAGTTATCCTAAAATCTTTGAATATGGTCCACTTAATTTTTCTATTTATTCTTCTTCAGTGTTTTTTTCTAGAAATTATAAAATATTTGAAATACCTTTATTGTTTCCTTAAGCAGTAGATTCTAACATAGATAATAAATCTGTTTTTTCCATTTATTTTAGTGAAGCATTATCTTAATTAACAATTGCCTTAGATATTGCTGATTTAAACCTTTGAATTCCCATAATCTTCTCTTCCAAAGTATCCTTAACTATTAATCGAAAAACTTAAACAACATTCTTTTATCCGATTCTATGAGCTCTATCCATAGCCTATTGATCATTAACAGGATTATAATCATGATCAAACATAATCACAATGTTAGCTGAGCTTAAATTTAAGCCTAACCCTCCCACTTAAGTCGTGAGTAATAATACTCTTATATCTGGATCTTCATTGAATTTAGTTACTAAAGGATATCTTTAATTTTATGGAACACTTCCATCTAAGATTAAATATTATAATCCTGGAAACTAAGTTTTTAATAATTATTCAGCTATCAATTATAAAGCAGCTCTAAATCTTGAGAACACTAAAACCTTATTAAAATTTGAATAAATAGTAATTTAATCACCTTAAGGTTATTATTATTATTATACATCATCTGTTGATTGAAATCCTAGTTACTACAAAATATCTTTTAATGCAATCATTTTTCCTGAATGAAAATAACTTTCAGGTTTCTCCTATTTATCTAATAATTAGTTAATTTCTTATTCTGCTATCATTTCAACATTTTCTATTTTTACTTTTTTCTTTGGTCTTTTACTAGGTAAAACTACACTTTTTATTAAAATAGGATGATCTAATGCTTATCTTAATTTATGTAATAATTTAAGAACAGATTCGCAAACTTTGTTTTTTTACTCTCCTTGAGTTTTTGTTATTTATTATTCAATGTCAGTTGAAAATGAATTCGATTCTAGAATTTGATAAATTTATGATTATAGAGGTTCTGATAAAGTGCAATAATAATCACCTATGATTTTAGCTGGTAATTATGGAAGTACATCTTATTTTGTTCTTCTCATTATAAAAGGTAGAACTTTTTTGTGGAGCAATCGTAATGTTTTAATTTATTATTCATCAAAAAGAATCTCATCTTCTGTTAATGAAAAGATATTAGTATGAAATGCTTTCGAGAAATTCTTTTTAAAGTATTCCTCATCCCCTAAATAATTTGGCAATAAAATATCAAAAAGAGACCACAATTCTAAAAGATGATTCTGAACAGGAGTACCAGATAATACAATTTTGTGTTTTGCTTTAATACTTCTTATGACTTTGCTAGTCTTATTTTTACTATTTTTTAATATATGAGCTTCATCTAAAATCAGAAAATAAAATTCTTAATTAAGAAAGATTTGATTTAGTTTTAATAATTAGTTATAAGATACCATAATTAGATTTCCTTAAAATGCGCCATCATAAATACATGGTTTCAAAACAGAATTACTTATATATTTTTTTGTTTCTGCATACCAATGATCTACAACTGTGCTTGGTGCAACAACAAGGGAAACCAAGTTTTCATTTTTCCTTTTGAATACTTCATTTGCTAAAACAACTAAGGTTTAAATTGTTTTTCCTAATCCCATATCATCACATAATGCAGCATGTAAATTATACTTTATTAAAAACCCTAACCATCTAATACCATCCCATTAATAATCTCTTAAAATACTACGATCTTTTATACCTCCTTCGACTTTATATTCTACTTTTGTCATTTTACCAAAACCTACTTAAAATTCCTTTGCTTTTTAAAACTTTTTAATTAGAGATAATGATATCGGTTAATATGGCGCTTCCATAATTGTTAATATTGGTACTAAAAATCCAAATAATTTGCTTGCTGCTTATGCTATATTAGGATCTTTAGCTGTTAACCTTTTTATTGCTTTTAAAGTTAGAAAACCACTTAATGGTGCTAATGAAATTGGATATTCTTTCAAAATTATATTTAAAATATCATAAATTCCATTTTCATTCTTTTTTAATAGTTAATTTATTTGTATTATAACTAGATCAAAAACGCTATTATTTTTGGAAATCGCTAAAAGGTTAATGAATTTTGCACACAATTTAAGAAAAGTATTTTTCAATTAAAATACTTTTTTAAATATTTAATCGAATTCTAATAAAACTCCTCCTTTCTAATCATCTAAAATGAATTTATTATTATCATCGTCGGTTATATTGTTTATAACAGGTAAATAATTTAATAGTTTTGATAATAAATATTACACCCATTTGTCAAAATCAGAATGCTCAGGATTTTACAAGAATAAAGAGTATGCATTTTGTATTAGACCAATACCCCATAAATTATATTTTAAATCATCTACTCTAATCGTTATTTTAGATGTTTAAGTTATTAAATTAGAGTTAAATCTTAAATCATTTGGAATATAATTTAATTGTTACAAGAAAAGTCTCTCAAAAAAGAGATGCCAAGATTAGAAATCAACTTAATTTTTTAGCAAATGCCAAATTAATCTTTTTCTACCATAGTCTTTTCCTAATTAATATTTAAACTATTTAATACTTTTTAATTCATTCTTTTAAGATAATATATATTATACAGTTTATTAAGCACTCTGTTTAACATAAAGTGATGTTAAATCACAACAATTAGGATTTTATGACATTTATCTTGATAATCTTTCTGCTGCAATATTTTAGATTAAATGAAATTTGTCTATTCTTAAATAAATAATAATTTTACCTTATTCTTTGGATTAGTGATTCAATGTGATCTGAAGTTAACACTTTGAAATTTAAGTTTAATTCGTTGCTTAACTTTGTAAAGGATTGAAGACTCTAAACTAAATCTGATGTAATATCTTATAATTTTTAAATCGATTCTTAATCCATTTCATAATCAATCTGACTTAGCTACTTTAATTGGTTTAAAATATTAGGATAAAGTTATCTAAGTTTAATTGAATGAGCTGGAGCTATTGCAAAATCTCCATAAATTTTAATGAATCCTTAAATAATTGCTAAATATTCTTATTCTTTTTCTATTTGCATATAGTTTTTTAGTAACACATTTAATTGTTACATTGACACTTGTATTTTAAGATCTAATTCATCAAAACAAAATCCACTTTAATTTGTACTATCCACTTCTTTATTTAACTCCCTTCTATTATTTATATAATTTCTAAAAGTGTAAATGAAATTAATTGGATCTAAGTCAGTTGATATTTCATGATTATAATTAATATCTTTTATCAAATAAGCGGTCTTTATCATTCTATATGTTTAATTATCAATAGGATTTTAATTTTGTAAAGTTAAATTTGAATAATGTATTTCAAGAGATTCTCGTTTCATACCTTCAAAAAGATAAAAATATTTTTTAAATTAATGATCAGTAGAAAAGTTATGCACAAAATAAATAAATTCTTATAGTTATTCTTCTTCTAAATGTTTCGATAACTACTCAAGGATATTCATCAAATATTAAAATGTTTCAAATTTCTCTTCAAATACTCCAGTCTAAAATATGATTTTCATATAATTAATTGTCCTAGGATCATGTTATGTTTATGTTTATTATTTTGAAAATGCTAATAAATATTTATAAAATGATTCTTTAACAGCCTCAATCCTATGAAAGAAAAACCTTTTTAAAATTTCTATTTCTCCTTGAAATTATTTCTGTATTTTAAAACCTGTTTCAAAAAGAGCACTTAAAAATTAGAATATAGATTTTCCAGCAAAACTAATATCATCTTGTTTTTTTAATTATTCCATAGAAATTGAATAAACAGTATTAAAATATTTCTAATTCAGACCTAATTATAAAAATTCTTTCCAAATATCTGCCAATAATTCAAGAATTTCATCCTCATTGTCTCTTTAGCCAACATTCAAAAGCATTTCTGAAAAATTATCAAATATAACCTACAAATGATCTTTTAATAAACCTTTAACTAAAAATAATGCGCTTTAAGAGACTTCATATATCTAACCTTTCTATCCCTCTTCAATAAAATCTTTTAATAAATGAACAAATTTCATAAAACTATCAGGATAATGAATCCATATATTTGTATTGTAATTTCTATCTGTTAAAAGTGTAATGGCAGTTTAACATGCTGCCTCTCTTACAATCATTATAGTTTAATTTCCAAAATAATCTGCAAATCTATCCATAACAATTAAAACACAACATCTTGTTAATAAATATTCTAATTTATTTAATTATCCATTCTTATCACTAATATATTCTATAAGACTTCCTCTTAAGATGTAATTAATTTCCTTTTCATCGCCTTTTATCATATAACTAAATCCTAAATTTAAAAATCCTTTTTGCCTAACAATTGATTTCAAAACTAGGGCACTAGCATGTCTTTCTTACCATTTATGATTCATCAACTCATACACTGCTCTATTATATATAACATTAAAGGGATTAATTACACAATACTTTGTGTTTTAATTCTTCTTTTAAGCAGATGGTTTCTTTTTCAAGTTAGTAATTTCTTGTTATTTACTTTTAGTTTTGTTTCTTTTCTTATATTAACCAACTGCATCATCATCGCTTGAACTTTCTACAATTTCATCAGAAGACGAATGCATATCAATAGGTATCTCAGCATCACCCTACATAAATTCTAGTAATCTGGTAATATTTGAGAGGTTGAAATTACCTGACAAACCCATTAATCTCATAATTTCTTCTTGTTTTATGTCAAGAGTTTCATCGTTTAATTTTTGATTTTTATTTTCCTAAGATCTTTTCAAATATTTCATGTCTTTTCCAAGAATTGCACTTCCATCATTGATTAAATGAATAAAATCTATTTATTCACTTTTTAATTTAATATTCGCTTTTATCTCTTCATAATCTCTAATTTATTCTTATTACATTGCATCATCTATTTATTATTCTAATATTGGTTCAAAATGAAACAAATTTTCAGGGATTTAGTCATTAGATGATGATAATAAATATTCTTCAAGCCGTTCACTATTTCAATTAAGAAAAAAATTACTTATAGATTTTGTAAGTTCTTTCGATTATAGCAGCAGCAATCTAAGAGTGCTCTAAACGAAGACGAGGATCTTGGGCTCTTGAATATATTAATTTGTTTGTTTTTCTTAATATTTAATACAGACAGGCAGGGTAATCATTATATACATTCACTATTTGAGCTAAAGCCAAGCTAAAGAGTTATTGATTTTTGAAATCATTGAATAATGCAAAAAGTTTATTTATTTTATCTTCCATTTATTTTTTAATAAAATAAATGAAATATTTAGGTGCCTTTTAAAGTTCTGTTATTAAAAAATTTAAATTTAATTATATATAATAATAAAAATAATAAATTTAAATATCAATAATTATAAAAGTATTAATATCAACAAAAATATTCTTTTTCTCTTATGTTAAAATTAGTTTAACTTAAGTTAATAGTAATATCAATTGAACATTAATAATTAAAATCATGTAAAAATTAAGCATAAATTAATCTAACCGAAAATAAGTTTATCTAATCATCTCTTAATTTATCATTTATTTTGTTAAAATTGATGGTATATCTTTAGAATTTCTCGATATAAGAGTTATTAGTGAACACTATAGTTTTATTATTTTAAACATCAATTTTCATTATGATTATAAAATTGAGCATATGTTGAGCTACAACTCAATACGTATCGGACGGTAAGCATTTGCTTTCATAGATTTTTGCAATTTGAAGTGATTGATAAGAATTTTTCAAACAAAAAAATATCAATAAAATAATTGTATATTTTTAAAATAGCTTTACGTATGTAAATGTGTATATATGTCTTCAACATCATTTTTATGTTTTATTATTAATGTATTATGTTCATAAATATAGAAAAATTTCATATCTATTCCAAAATATTAATCGTTCCGTCTGATTTAGCATAGTAAGGATGATGTCTCTCAGCAAATTTTTTTGCTTTGATAGAAACATGATTTATAATTAATGGTTTTATCCACTCTTTTTTGATTTAGAATTTTCTACTTTATTAAATTAAGTTTTACTCTTCATCTCCTATAATAGCTCCATCATCAATCGGCACAATGATCATCATAATTACTCCTTTTGGAAAGTGGGATGACACTTCCTTAATTTAAATCTTGCTTAAGCTACCATACCCTTATTTAATAACAGTTTATTAGCATCCTTTGAAAATAGATTGGTTTCTGTTGTTGTGTGTAAGTTATTTAGGAATCTTGTCATAAGTCCAACTAATATTACTTGCTATTCTTACATTTGCAATTCAACAAGCAGACTATTTGTGTTGAGAATTATTTTTCCATTTTGTACAAGCCTAAGTTTGATTTAAAAAATTCTGTTTCTATAACATGGAAGTTCTAAATCATCTTCCATTTATAATTCATAATTATATTACTGATTCTTTAGAATTTATTTACATTCTATTCTTTTTGTTGGATAGCTATCAAGCACTCTTGAAATCATTTAGGTAGTCTTTTCTAGTTATTTTTGCAATTTTTCCAAAGTGTTTTGCCTTTCTGTGTAGATTAGTTGAATCTATTAGTTTTGAATTTTTATTTATTCTGCCGCATGGTTTGAAATCTCAATTAGAGAATCGCTAATGCTCACCAAATTATTGGGATAATGTGAATTCATTTAATTTCTAGTAATTAAAAGATAAATGGAGATATATTAAAGTCTTAAGTTTTATTGTCATAAAAAAAAAGATACAGTAATTTAAAGTACATAAATAGAGGAATTAATAAACACAAGCAAAAAGAAATTTATTTGATTCCACGAGATTCAAATAGGAAATCTATATATGGATCAATTATTAATAAATATCTAATAATATAAAAAATTAAAATATCGAAATTGATTAAAGAAATTATTTTTTTTATTAATTTTATTAAACATAAATAAGAATTTAAAAAACATAAACATCTTTTTCAAGGGAATTTTATTCATAACTATCTATTCTAATTGTAAAGATTATAAATTGCCCTATATATATCTTATCTATAGGTTCTAATACTTCATTTGATTAATTAAGTTAAAGTTTTCTCTTGAATCCTTTACTTAGAACGAAACTGAAGGTAATAGTTTGAAAACTTCCATCTCTAGCATTAGCAAATTTTAATGTAATTAAGTAATATTCACATGAAGTAATAGAATATTTCTAATAATTGTAAGATCATAATTACTTACACATAACTTAGTGAGAGATTTTCCATTTTTAATCTAAATCTAACTTCTATTTGAAATTCGTAACTCGAAATATTATAAATAGTTTTTACTTTATGCATCCTTCTAATAATCATCAAATTCAAAGTAAGCTTCGTGATTTTAAAGTGGAATTTAAATTACATATTTTCTATATTTTAATTTACTAAATGATGTCCAAACTCAATATTTGGGTAACAATGAGGCAAACATTATTTCTTTTTGTATATATCATTTAATCTCTGAGTTGGTTGCCAAATAAGATGCCTAGTCTAGTTTTTTATCCTAAATTTATAACTTAGTGTTTATCTAAATGGATCAATAAAGTATGTTTAAAACGATAAGTATTTCTAAATAAATAAATTGACTAATTACTCAAAATTTTTAGGTTCTCTCCATTTATTCCTTACACTGGTAAAGGAGGAGTATTTTTTTAGTGATTTATAGAATCATGAATTAGAAATATTCATTTTAATCATGATTTCAATAAATACTTATCAAATTCACTGTTTAAACACGATATTACCCACAAGTAGATTTACTAATTTATAATAATTTGTTTAATGACTATTAATCGACTAATAATCGAGAAAATTGTTTAAGAATAGGTAAAAGCTTAACTGAATTTCTGCTTTAAATTAATAATGTTCTATATTTTATTACTACTTTTTGTTTAATGATTCTGGCATATTTTTATCAGATTGATATTTTGCTTCTTTGGAAATAAAGTATAGAAGTAGATTTTTAATTATCTCATCATTTGTTTAAAAAAAAAATAATATGTTGGCTGATGCAATTTTTTCCGCCTTACTAAATGTTTTTTATATCATTCAATTATCAATTAAAGCCATAATTTTAAATTATTATAAATAATGTTTTTTATTTTTAATATTACCAAAATATTGCTAATTTCACATTAACTTAAATATTATGTTGTTATCAGCAAATACTGATTAGTGTAGTTTTATTAAATTTTTATAGAGTGCTAAATTATTTATTTGATTTATTTCAAGAACATCTTTAGAGAAGGAAAAATAATATCATATTTAAATAAAACTTCAATTCATTATTTAGGTCATTTTTCTTAACTTTGTTTTAACGGAATTGCAAATTAAATTATTTTTCAACTTTCTTTAGAATTTTACTTTCTTAAATTTAATTATTAAAACTGAATGTTTATTAACTAAAAACTATCTACTAAGTTGATTGTTTGCAAACTAATATCAAACGTTATTTCTATTTAAATTTATTTCTTATTCCTTCCTTTTTTTGAAATTGATCAAAATATTTAATCAAGAATTATATTTTATTGGTTCATATTAAATTATTTTTTACGGTAAGATCACATTAAGATTTTAAGCAATCCTCATAAATATTAGATTATAAAAGATGTGAAACAAATTGAGGCTATCCTCCATAAAATTTAATTGTATCG
Organism: Paramecium sexaurelia; assembly: GCA_000733375.1. Taxonomy (NCBI): domain Eukaryota; phylum Ciliophora; class Oligohymenophorea; order Peniculida; family Parameciidae; genus Paramecium; species Paramecium sexaurelia. Next base: position 81,814 of record JPFM01000062.1, read on the forward strand.
CATAATTGTACAATTTTATTTGGGTGCTTTAAATTCCGAATGTAATTTTAGAAATTGATATAAGGTATTAATATTGAAACAAGCTATAATTTTATAATATTAGAATTATTTGAAATTTTAGTATTTCCATAGAAAACCTAAAAATATGGAAAAATTTTTTTGATTATTTTGAATATTTATTAGATTTTTCATATTTATAATTCAGTTTTTGTTAGTTAACTTTTTAAATAATACATCTTTTTAGGAATTGATGTATTTATTTTTAAGTGAAAAATTTCTTATTTTTGTCTATCTTTTAATTACAACTTAGAATTATATTAGTTTATGTAAATTTACAATTTAGTATATATTAGAATAAAAAATATGAGAAAAATATTATTTTTAAGAAAAATTTTACTCAATATAGGATGGTTAACTAATAAATATTTTGGTTAAAAAATAGACACTAATTAACAAAAATATTTATAAGATGGAATTTTTGATTAATGAAAGAATATTAAATATTAAAAATGTTGAGAAAGAAATATATGTTTGAAGTTCAATATAAAATTTATGAAGATTTTAGTTTAATTAATACAAATATATTTTTACTTTTATTATATCATAAAATCCTAAATAATAAAGGAATAATCATCAATATTTATATTTATAAACCTATTCTGATTGAATGAAAATAGGAGGGTAACCAAAATTTACTGTTTGCAATATTATCGCTTCCATTATGATTTTAATATTAGGTGTGACTCAAACAATTACAATTTCGAATTCTGGACTGTTTGTTTTACTAGAATTACTATTCTCAATAATATTTTTGATTTTGGAATGGAAATAAAAGTTCATTGGTCAAACCAGCGATTTTTATTTGGCATTAACTTAAATGATAATGATTATAATTGAAATAGAAATGCTAAGAGAGAGTGCATATCAAGTAATTGCTTTTAACATATATATAAAGGGATCTTTTATTTATATAATACTGAAGCTCTTTGCCTTGATATAGATTCTGCAAATATAAATACTTTAATCGTTAATATTCTTTATTGGACTCACTTATTTGGTAGTAAGATTCAATGAGTACTAACACGCCATCTCATACGTGGGAATAGCTTTTGCACCCATCATTATTGTAAAATCCAAGCATAGCATTAGATTTAAGATAGAGAAGATGCTAATGATCTTTTGGAATTGCTCAAAGAAACCTTACCTACTTCGATTCTTGTCATTGACAAATAAACTTCAAAGCCTCTCTTTCATACAAAACATTTAGAAAATGAATTTAAATATGACATTGCTCATTCAGATGAATTTATAAAATGCCTTTATAGTTTTTACTCTGACAACAAAATCAAATTATAAAGTATTATTAATAGTTTCTTTCCTCAGATTTATAGTGCTCGTCAAAATTTCAAGATTTTATTCTCATAATTAATGGACAATTGTTAATATTTTTCTCAAAGTCCCTTATTTAAAAAATTTTCAGAGTAATTTGATTTTCATGAAGATGAATTTAATGATGAACGAGAACATAAAGTTTAATTGTCGAATCATAATGAAGTCAATATTGAAACTCCAAAAAATCATTAATATTCTAAACCATCAATTCTATTAAGTGAGGAAACACCCAAGAATTAGAAATCGAAAATAATAGAAGAACTATTGATTAAAAGTTAAAGTTAAAGAACTATTTGTTTAGTGTAATTAAGAAAAAAGAAATTGAAAATTAATTTAAATTATTGTCTTTGGTTTAGAAAATAAGCTTTTATAATTATTTTATAGAATAAAGACATAGACAAATAATTAGAAAACTTGTAATAACAATTAAATTAATAATAATAAATAAGTGAAAACAAAGATTTAATATTGGCAACAGTCTTTCATGATTTTAAAACTCCAATTAATGGTATTGTATCTATTTTAGAAAGTTTAGATTGTAAAAGTGAAATCAATCAATTAGAAAAATATTATCATAACATCATTAAAAAGAATGTATATTTAATGCTCTATATGATTTATGATATTTAAGATTATGCTAGAATTTAAAAAAAATAGTTAAGATTATGTCTGACTGATTTCTATATAAATGAAATTATTGACGAAGTTATAGAATTATGTTCAATCCAAGCTGAATAAAAAGGAGTTGAAATAAAAACATATTATGATATTCCATCTTATCAAATTCATTCAGATCCAAATAGAATTAAATAAATAATAATGAATTTTGTATCAAATTCATTAAAATTTACTGAACAAGGTAGCATTACAATTACTGTTTCTTCATTTAATACTGATAAAACATAACACATTAAAAGAAGTAATACTTCTAGAAATATACAATATCAAGTTGGAGATAAAACCATCTAGTAAATTAGAAAAACATTATAAGGAAGATACTAATAAAGTTCAACAAATAAATTATTATACACTATATCAATAGAAGATACAGGTTGTGGAATTCCAGATAATGTAAAACCATAATTATTTAATTTGTTTGCAACTTTTTCAAATTAAAAAATTGAAAATAAAAGCGGAACAGGTATTGGATTAATGGTTTGTAAAAATCTAGTTGGCTTACTTGGTCCATCAGACACAATAGAACTTTGGAGTGAATAAAATGTAGGAACTAAAATGTCATTTTAAATTTACGCAAAATTACAGGACAATTCTATAAGATCAGCTAATTACATCAGTTGTTTCAAATAAGAACATTCTTCCTAACATATAAATATTTAACATGATGATTTATCAAATGGGAAAGATAATCATTAAGTAATTGTAAGATCTTCTCTTTTAAGAGTTTACACAAAACCTTAAGAAAAAACAGAGTATGATATAAATGAACCATCTTCAGAAGATGCTGACCAAACAAAAATAAGGAATATAATCTAATTTTAATCTTTGGGTTAAAAAGCAAATAATTTTAAAACATATTAGAAAGTAGATTCTTAAGAAGTATAAGATCCAAAATACAAATTAAAATAGGTGTTAGAAAATAAGAAATTTGGAATTTTATTAGTAGATGATCAAATTTTTAATTTGATAGCTTTTAAAACTTTACTAAAAGATCTGATTTCTGAATTAGATATTATTGAAGCTTACAATGGATAATAGGCTATAAATAAAGTAAAAAATATGAATAAATTTTAGCTTTTATAAAACTAAAAGAACTTAAACATTAAATACGTTTTCATGGATCTTTATATGCCAATATTAAATGGATGGTAAGCAGCTGAAAAGATAAGAGCAATGGTAATGAATATTTTCTATGATTAGATCAATGATAAAGAAATTGATAATGTAAAATTAGTTGCATTATCTGGTTTCGATGATGAAGTTGAATAAGAAAAATGCGAAAAACTTGGATTTGATGCTTTTATACCAAAACCAATAAAGTTGGAAATTATTGCAGAAGTTTTTTATTAGCTTGAAAATGAGCTTTGATCATATCATCTATTAATTATATTTAAGTTTAGGTTTTCTTGATATTTGAATCAGAAGAATTGATTATTCATTTTTAGATGATAATAAATCAAAATTGAATTTATTGTTTAAGTGCTCAACTATTTCTCTTTTTTCCATCTAAGGTTTCTATGTTGATAATATATGATAAGTTCATTCTAATACAGTTCTAAGTTCTTAATCCATGGTAAAATTATTAAATATTTTATATTAATTATTTATTAAACCCATAAAATCATGGTTTTATAATTGATTTATATAGTGGTTTATTATTAATAATTACTTTAATCATCAGTAGGTGATCCTTACCTTCACCTAATATATGATGAAAAGGAGTTAGAGAAATGATAAACGATTCTATACTCCATAGCGCTGACTAAAATAAAATTATTATATATATATATTAAATCTCATTTCTGTCTCCAATTACTGCATAAATAATTATCCTATTAATTATTTATGAATTAAGAGTATATTGATTATGAAATACAATGTTGTAATTTCTGTAGATACAATGTACTATTTGAGCAGGTATGCTCTGTGAAAATTGAATTTAAGCAGTAATCATTCCAATTAATTTTAAGAATTTCTAAATCGTTATTCTTTAATTCAAACAAATCATCATTATTCTACTTTTAGTTCCTCCCTAATGAATGTTTATTTAAACAAAATGGTGATCTTATTTTAGGATTTACAAAATAACTTATCATTTTTTGTATTTCTAAATTTATATATGATTCATCATACAAATCTGCTGCTGTTAAGTCATTGATTATAGATTTTTACCTTAAACATATACCATTTGATAAAAAATGGATTTATTATTTTTTTTCATCTTTGATTGAGTATCCTTTCATGCTCTAAAATTCTAGGAAATTTATTTGGTAAGCAGTATTGAAAAAATTATATTGGTTCATTGGTAAATCTATGTATAAATATTTTTATTCAAAAAGAATTATCTAAAGCATTCTTTCTTTATAACTATTTAATTTTCCAATTATTTTATTTACCTAAATAATCGATTTACAATGTTAATCTTTCATTTCAATTCTGATATTTCAAATTAATGTTAAACTTGGTTCTTTTTTATTTACTGTTAAGAAATCTAACTAAATGTCCAACATTAATTTATTGTTGTTTATCTGTTATATTAAATTGATTGAATTTTATTAATATCAATCCTTTAAATAAATTATCTTTAAATCATAAACAATAAAATCAAGCACTTCTAAATTATCAAACGCTTTTATCACTTAATTTGTATTTAACTTAAAATATTCCTTTTCTCATTAGATATATTAATTATTATTCCCTGCCCCTTAAATTTTAGAATATATTATTCAGCCTTTCAACTTGTGTCATACTCTTTTTTTATTACTAGTAAAATCTTTTATGAATGATTATTATAAAGAGATTAAATGTATATTGAGCAATTTATTTAATGATATGAAATATAAGTATATATAATTATATAAAAATTTGTTGAAGAATGGTATTTTATTATGAGTCGATTAAAATTTATTATTTACTATTTTTATAATGAACAGAAATACAAGATTAAATTAACGTGCAGCTTATTCTTTAAACTAATCAATGACTAATGGGCTGCCAGCATTAACTCCTGAAAATATGAATTTATGCATATCATAATTTTATGGAAGAAGACAAACTTAAAAACTTCATGATTCACCAATTTAAGAAAGCTAAACTGGGAGATAAAAAATACCGTATTAAAAGGATATTGAATAATTAAAAGAGGAAATTATCTATTTAAAGAAAGAGAACACCAGACTTAAGGATCAAAATAAACAACTTTAATTCTAGATTAAACTAGATGAGGTAATTTTTGATATAAATATATTTAGAAGGAATAATTCGACAAACGAACTACATAGGAACTATCAGACGATTAAGGCAATCCGACTTAAAATTTAAGATTAGTAGAGAAACTTAAACAGGCTAGATTGTTACTACAAGAGAGATAGGCAGAGATAGAAAGTTTGAAGAAGAGTACCCGCTATATGAAACTGCAAGAAATGGAAGTATTGTGCTTATAAGTATTGTAAGATGGAATTAGGCAACACAAAATCTAAATTTGAGATTTTAAACAAACAATTTAATGAAATTTTGAAAACAGAAAGTGAAGTTCATAAATTCCATAAATTGACCATCCAAACAGTAGAATTGGAAGAAAAGCTTAGAATTATGTCAAATAGTAATTAAAAGTAGAAGAGAAAAATTCTATGCTTGAGACAAGAGTTACTAACTTGTTAAGCAATGAAAGATAAATATCGAAAATAATTAGAATAATGTTAACTTGAATTTGATAAATATAAAAAAAATCACGAATAAGAAATATAGAAGAAAACTAAATATAAAGAGATTATTGATAATTTAAATCAACAACTCACAAATAAATAGAGTGTCATTTAATAAATGTAGACCGAAATTGAAAAATAAAAATTGTTGGTTTTTTAGAAATAGAGGTAAATCAAAGAATTGGAGGATCAATATTAAACAAAAAAGTCATGGTTAACTAATAAAAGGGAGGCAGATACTTCATTTTAAGAGGTACTTGATGAAAAAGTGAATAAGAATTTTTTTATATTTGCAGATGATGATATTTGCAATTCGCTTCAATAATAATCGGAAACAAAAATAGTAATAGAGGAAGATCACAGAGATAGGTCGTATACAATTTAAAATAGATTAAGTGTTGATTCAGTTAGGGATGATTAAAAATCTCCTAAACCATAGAGTTAAAAATTGATTCCTGATATTGAAGTGTCAAAATAAAAATTACCGAGAGTAAATAACAGTGATGTTGAAGAAATAGGGAAAAAATTAAGATATTAACTTATGTCTTAATAAATTTCTTATGAATAAGTTAATTAATTTTTTGATTAGAAACAAGAAATAAGCATTTCCGAATTAGTAGAAATACTTTAAGCAGCTCCATTTTGTATGCAATAATCTAAATAGGCTTTACTTTTAGCAAGATATTTAATTGAAGATAATACATTACCTTATGTTGAATTTACTTAATATCAAACAAATGATATATGTGTAGTGAAAAGTGTGTTTAAGAAAGTTATTGGGAAATACTAATTATTTGATGTTGAATAATCACATCAATTAATGGAGATAATTAGTCAACAAATTTGGAAATTTAGGCAATCTATTGTTGAATAAATAAAAATGAATACATAAAAGAAAATTAATGCTTAATATAGTGATTAATGTGATGAGATTGAATTTAAAAATGCAGTATAAGGTAGTAATATTCTGTTGGATGAAAGATAAAAAGAATATTTAGGTTTTTTTATTTATAAAGAATTTGATGGTTCAAAATTGTTTGATTATAAAATGTTGATTGATAAGATTGGAATTCAGAATCAATAGAATTCGCCATCTAAAAATAGTCCTCAGCAATTTTAATGAATTCTATATTTAATTTTGTATTCTGAATATTTTTAATTAAAATAATTAATTATTATGTCAAAAGATATAATAATTTTAAATATAAAAGTCCCTTATTAAATAGATATTTTTCTAATTAATAAAAATTATCACCTATTTATAATGGGCATTTGTGTTTCAAAAACTAATAAAGAAAAAACAACAAATTTAATTCGTTTAATAAAAATAGAAAATGAAAACACAATCCCCAAACCTCTCACTTTCTTTTCGATTTAAACTCAAACATTAAACACATGGGATAAAATGGACAAACTGCTGAATTAATTGACATCTTGTCAAAGAACAAATTAGATTTTATAGTTTAAAAAAGACATAAATCAAATTTTATTGTCTTAAACAACAAATCATGTTATAAATGATGTGACTGTTGGATTAGTATTAGAGCTTATGGAGAAAATAGCTTTTTAGATTGAAGAATTTATAAGAGAAGAGCTTCTTACAAAAGAAGTCAGTACAAAGTTCTATCAATCTTCTGCTCAAATTGCAGAATTATCTTTAGATTATTCAAACTGGAAAACCAATTCTTCTATTGATAAAACCCAACTTTCGAGTTTTATTTGAAATAATATATAAATTTCTGAGTATATTATTTATAATTATAAATGAACTAATAAGAATAAGAAAAGTTTAATCAAATCATTTCAAATGGTTATAAAGAACTCATTACTAAAAGGCCAAACAAACCTTTGGAACATTTTATCTATCATTTATTGACATCATTGCCAGAAGAAATTAGGAACAAAGACTAGATTACTCGTGATTTTTTTGAATAGTATCAAGAAAATGATCTCAAGGATGTGAAGGAGATATGAAAATATTACATATTGCTTATTAATTATTCATTATATTATTTTTGAGAATAAAGCTGATAAATAAAAATTTCTAATTAGGTATTAGGAGGAATCGAATTTCTAAATTGAAATCTAGTTGATAAATGAAAATGATGAAATTTAGGGAGTATTTTAATAAGTTATACAATATAGATGAGAATAAATAAAAAAGTAACGATTATTTTTAATTTTAGGTTATCATAGGAATTCATGGTATAGAATGACAGATTTAAACTACAAAATAAGGAAATCAGAGTTTTTGATAGAGGAAAATAAGATTGTTATGGGAAATTAATTATAATTTATAATGAAAATATGTAATAAAAATTATGTAATTAAGGCGGCAGGGAAATGTTCTATTTTCAAATTTGTGTTTTTGTTTTTTTTTTGAGATTATGTTATTGATTTACAATCTGGTTAAGGATTAATCTTATTCGTATTTAAACCCCCTGCATAGTTGATTAAATAATTGATTAAAATATCATATTTAAAGCCTCTAATTTTTTATACTAGAAAAAGGTATTAGTTTTTGTAACAATTATGCATTTTAGGAATGTAAAACAGCTTTGAAGAGAACCAAGGAAAAAAGTTAATTGAAGCACGATTGATATCATATTACACAAAGAAGCTGCAAAAGTCAACCATTTTAGAGAGTCAACAGCAGAGAATCTGTGCGTAAATGATCCTGAATCACTTGCACGAGCTTCAATGTGAAAAACATCTTCTAGAAGGATTGGAGAATTTCTTCAATCAAAAGAATGGTCATAAGCGTGGGCACATTTTACAGGCTAATGGTACTAAAATTAATGTTGAATCTGTTTAGATTTGAATCTTAAAAATTTAATCTCTACAAAATTGAGTCCTTCTCATGAAAGTGTTATACAAAAGATGCTTTAATAATATATAGCTCGCGAGATACCTGAGCCTAAACGGCAATCAAGATTTGAGAGTATAAGGAACAAATCACAATCACTTTAATAATTGAATGGTGGTCGAGTTTTGCGCCAAGAATTATTGTCACCAATTGAATATATGAGAAAATTAAAGACATGCTTTGGACATGCTCTTCATCCAGACAATTAAGATTAAGAAGATCCATACATACCTGTGTATAACGTAATATATGACAGGTAAATAATAATATGTAGACTAATTAGAACAGGTTAATTGTTGTTAACAGGAGACGATTTAGGATTGATAAAGATATGGTCAGCATCAAATGGGTTATTATTGCAATCGCTTAAAGGTCATACTATGGCTATAAATTCAATGGATATTAGTTATTGCAATAAATATTTAGCATCTTGCAGTAATGATGGTTTAGTGATTGTTTGGGATATTTAAATAGGGAAACCAGTGGCAGCATTAAAAGTACGATAATACTAAAATTTAATAGGAAGCTTAAGATGATCCAATCCTAGTATTAGTATTTTATTAAGGAGATGCATAGAATGTTAATTATTTGGCCGTGGCGAGTGAAAAAGGATATGTTTATATATATGATGTACTAGATTTGATAAAATGTAATGGGAGTATTTTGGGAACTCAATTTAACACTAAAATAAAGTAATCAGCAATAAAACATCAAGCAGAAATAATAAGATTAAATGTCAATTATAATAAATTAAATAAAGGTAAATTAAATGGAATTTTATGTATGGAATTTAACAAACAGGGTTATTTAGCTATGGGTACAGAATTAGGAGAAATAATTATATTTGATAAACCAGAAAATTTATCAAAGACAATAAATAAAGTTGAATGGCGTGAACATTCCGATACTGTTCATTTAGCTCGTTGGTCAAAGGATGGAGATTAATTGTTAACTGCATCTTTTGATGGAAGTGCTAGATTGTGGAAATGGTAAGAAGGAGGAATCACAGCTAATTAAAATAATAGATCGTAAGTTTTATTAAAATACAAATCTACTGAAGGTCGAAGAGTCGGTGAAATATAATGTTTTGCCATAGCATGGTCTGCTAAAAGTATTTATGCTTTAGCCTCATTTAGTAAAAAGTTGAAGAAGAAGGGTGATGAAGAGAAATCAAAGACTCAAATTTAAGTTTATTCTACACATGAAAATTAAATTATCCATTGTATGGATTAAGAGAGCTTACCATAAATAAAATTGGATTCTCACATTGTATTTTTGGAAGCTCATCCAATTTATGAAGAAGTGGCATTATCTGCAGATGAAAATGGATTGATTATTTTATGGAATGTTTAGAAAGGTGTACCATTGAAAGTGTTTCATGAAAGAGGATATCATTTAAAACTGCCAAATTTAGAAGTTCCTTTAAAAGATGGATGTTTTAGTCCAAATGGAATGACATTTGTTGTATCAACAGATTTTGGCTCATTTTCTATTTATGGATTTGGAATTTAAGAAATATTTGATTAAACGCCAATTGAATAGTTTTATGTTTCAGATTCTGAGCATCCAATAATTGATGAATAAGATGGATTTAGAGTTATGGCTTTAGATTCTGATATGGAGTTTTGTTATGTAGACAGAGGTAGCATATGTAATTTCTATAGAATGCCTTATCATTATAATTTTTAAAGTAATTTTAAGGCTTTATTTCCTTTTTTGATATCTCAAGATCATTATGGAAAGAAAAGTGTTAATCTTTAAAAACCTAAGTTGTTTACTTATATACAAATGTCGAAAGGAGTTGTTATAGATAATAATAAAAATGAAGAAATGTTTTAAGGATATTTTGCAGAAATGAAATAAATGGAAATAAAAATCATTAATGATATTAAAGAATAGATGAAAATCTAAGATTAGGTGAGAGTGTAAAAATTGGAATGCGAGATAATTGAAGTTGCAAATCACCCTATACCGGAAAGATCACCATCTAATCATAATTTTAAATTAATGAAAAAGAACGAATAAAAATCAGGAGAATTAATAAAAAGAGCATTAACTAAAGATGATGAAGATAGTAGTCCATAAATTTCTCAATAAGTACCATAATAATAAATTGTTAATAATTTTAATGAATCTAAAAAATAGAGCTAAAGAAGAAAGAAAGTAATTGAAAGTGAAAGTGAAGAAGAAATAAGTAAATAGAGTTTCTAACACATGAAAGATGAATCTTTAATTGAATAATCTCCTTTATAAACAAGATCAAGAAGAAATTAAAGAAATATTTCAATAAGATTACAAATACTTAATACTCATAGATAATAAAATGATTTAAGACGAAACAGATCTTAAGTCACTGAATAATGTACTCGATGCAGAATATTTATGGATAACGTAGTTCGTTGTCCTGAATGCAAATCTGCTTATCATTAAGAATGCAGTGAAGCCCGTCTATTTTTGTGCGAATTAGATTTCGGAACCCAAAAAAAAATTTGTATTAATTGTATGGCTTAATTTTAAAGAAAAAAATAACCATAAATTAGATAAGGAGATCATTTAAGAGACAAATATTTGACTGATGATACTAATTCTCCTTAGATTGGAGATGAAGTTATATTCTTCACTAAAGGATATGAACAATATCTCTAAAAATGTTTACATAATCTAGACTTATCAGAATTACCAATTGATTCTGGATCAAAGAAGATTATTGTATTTCCAGGGGATATTCTTACAGATTAAGAGTCAGCCAATTTTGTTTATTGTAAGGTTCTCAATATAAGCTACATCTTTCCTGTCATTAATACAGTATTTAAAAGATAAGTTAATTAAAACACTTTCATTTTATAAGTTTTTGAGCTTTAAGCTAAAGATTTAATTTTCAAATGCTTTTACTCTTATGATTGTGATTAATATCTTATTCTAGAATAATCATATACATCTAGTGTTAAATAAATTCGCCCATTTTTAAATCAATAATAAATTACTTTTCAAACTGATGCAGATAAGGATAATGGATTTGGTCATCAATATTAATTTATAGCTTAGGAAACCCCAGATAATTATTTGAATGCTAGTGATTGGTAGGTACTGAAATGTAAGAGAATTAGTGATGAAACATAATATCAACTAAGAAATTAAAAAAGTATGGTTGCTTATTGTCATTTAAATTTCTGGGAAATTGCATCTATGATCACCAAATCTAATAAATCAATTGAAATTTAAGGAGCTTCCTTATAATCTGCTTTAACTAGTAGTGAAGCTTAATAAATAAATAGAGATATTAACTCTATGTTCAAAAAATAAACTAAAATAGCCTATTTCTTTTCAAATGAAGTTGATGTCTAGCAATATCCTGAATATTTAGATTATGTTCCATTAATGAGCTACATTACACTTATCCAAAGAAGGTAAATATATTCATTTATTTTTTAAGATTAGAAAATGATTTTTATAGAAGCAAAGATTAAATTCTTAATGATGTTGAAAGAATCAGAAATAATGCTTATATATTTAATCCTCCAAAATCAGAAGTTTGCGAATTAGCTGATAAATTAACTAATATTTTACATTCTATAGTAAATAGTGATCAACTTCAATAATAAATCATAACTCAAACAACAATTTAAACAAGAAAAAAAAAAAAGTTATTTTGATCAATTTTTATTTTAGTATTTATGTTATAATTGTTATTTATTTGCTAATAACTTGCAAATCTTTCTTTCATTTATTATTTTATTTAATATTTTTATACCAAGACCATCTATTTATAATAACTTAATTTCTAAAATTCATTTCTTTTATTTTTATTATTATACCTACTGTTAATCTTTTTATATTTTATATTTCTGAATATAAATTGTTTTATTAATTTTTACGAGCAATAGGAAAGTATAAAGCTTTGATATTTGCGTTTAATCTAAATATGAAATTACTTTAATCAAAATTTGAAACAATGCAATATATTTGTTTAAATTTCGTACAAATAGTATTGACTAATCAAATGATTTATTCATTTTTCTTCAATTTATTGTAAAATATAGTATTATTTCTTATATATTTTTGATAAAGATATATTTATTATTTTAATATAAAATTATAATAATAAATACTTTAACCAATGAAATTGGTAAAATACTTAAAATAAGTATAAGGATCGAATTAGCAAACTATTCTAATTTAATATTGGTTATTTAAGATAAAGTTAACTAAATTATCAATAAGTTTTATTTATTAGAGTTTTTATTGCTAAATTGAGAGTGTATTTAAGGAAAATAAATAAAATTATTCATAAATATTTTAATTATCTGTCTATAAATGTTCCCTGTTAAATTGATCGATTTGTAATGGTCTCCATCTAAATCAGATTACAAAGATTTCTCGACTAACATTAGTGAAAATGATTTGGATTATGATACTTTAACATTAGAGCAAGTTTACAAGCCTCCATAAATGAAGAAGAGTTCTTCGTATCCCAAGAATTATGTATTACTATTGACACTATTTATTTAGTATAAGTAATAACTGATTGAAGAAAGTAATATTGAAGGAGATTAAATCATATAGGAATGCAATCGCTTTGTTTAAGACTCATAGGTTTCAGTCAATCAACTTCTTTAAGAACTTGCACTTGATTAATCAAAAAAGAATAGAAGTACAGGTTACCTTAAGTTTTTTGATGAGAATAAAAATTATGGGTTTATTGTTATGGATTAGGATGGCTCAGATATATTTGTCTATGCTGATGATTTAGCAAAAACAGGCATTTCCAGAGAATATTTAAGAACCGCTAAATTCGGAAATTACATCAGGTATTCATCCTATATTAAATTTTAGATTTACTTTCACATGTATGGAATATTATGGTAAATATAACAAATCAAGAAAGGCCATCGATTTGGAGTATTAAAAACCATATTCATTCTTCCAAACCGTATACTGATATATATATACAAATTATAACTTACAATTTATAATGTTAAGTTCATTTTTGAAAGTCACTATTATAAATAAAAATTAATCATAAAAATTTTTACTAGATTTTTACAAAAATAAAATTCTTTTGAAAATCAATTAAATTTATGACATTTATTCTAATTTGCCTCAATAACAATTTCAATAATAATTATCTATGCTTATTCAAAGGAGTAGAATTTGATCACTGAGTATTTGATATTTATACAGTTGCATTCTATAATTTTCTTTTTATTATTATTTAAGTCCGATGTTTTAAATTTCTGGTAATACTTTTAGGTAATAGGATCATTCTTTCATTAGATCATAAGTCGCTTTCAAATTTCACATAAGAATTAATTTATTTAGATTTATAAATATACTTGGATATTCTTAAGACATTCGAGAGAAATAAATCATATTAAGAGAATGATTTTACGTTGCTATAGTTTTAATTATCATTCATTTTGACCAAACAATAAAAATTTAAGTAAATTATAAAAACTATCATAAACAAATATAAAACAATATAAATGTATAATTATTAGGATGTACTAAAAAATTATTAAAGTTTGGAATGATAAATTTAAGATATGTATATTTCATTTGTAAAGATTGAAAATTTTAATTATTTTCTAATTTGTCATAGATTATTCTTTATCAATTACCCTAGAATATTTATTATATAAATTGTTTTATTTTAATATTTCTTCAAATGATTTTTTTTGATTTTCGAATAACTATTAGCATTCAAGTAGCTTAAATTAATATTCAAAGTATTACTAATTGATTTGCTTATTTAGGTCCACTTACAGATCTATTTCTTAAATGAAAATATTTTCTTTCTGATTCAAATTATTAAATATTATTTGTTTCTGTTGTGTTGACTCTGTCTTCAACAATATTTTCTTTTAATCTTTGACTTAGTTCTTCTGATTTAAGTCCTCGAAAATCTTGAGGATTTTAATTAGAAGATTAAGAAGGAGATCCAGTCTTCTTTGATGGAATCAAACCAAATTTAAATAGAGGATTCCTCCTGCTAATCTTAGGATAAGCTCTAGAATCACTTATAATTTTCCAATCTGCAAACGTAGGTGTAAGTATATTAGGTAGTTTAGTCCTTTGTTCTCCTTCATCTTAAACAGAGGACGCTCTTTTTCTAGGTTGTAATTATTGCATACTTTTAGGACTATATATAATAAATTAAAGAAATATAACTAATATATATTTTCAATTTAGATCCAGATATTTATTGATGTAAGAGTCGCTATATTCATTATATCGATTCTCGTAATCATCCATAATGTTTCGAATGCAAGGTTTTAGAAGTAGCTTTCTTCCTGAGTTCATAATGTCTTCTTAAACAAAGCGATCGTTTATGTTATTTGTTTAATCTTAATTTTCAATAATTATTTCCCCTTATATCTATTTGATTTTTTGATATTCAACTTAAGTATAGAATTTGACATTTACTTAATTTTTGAGGCAGATGATGATTTCTAGTATTTTACAATTCTTGACTTAATCGAGGATTAACTTGTCCAATTTCTTTGAAAAGGTTATAGTTTTTAAGTTTATGAATGTTTGAATATATTCTTTATTCCTATGATTATAAAATAAAAGTCATAAGCATACTTGTTGTGAACATATTTTATGGATGCTTTTTTTTTTCACTTATGGGATCTTTTAGGTAATGGATTCAATAATTTGAGGAAGAGATTTTTTATGACTTAGTTAAATGTCTTATAAGGGAGCGCAATTCTCTTTAATTTCTTGAAAGTAAATAGAGTAGTTGGCATTCATTATATAATTAATGGTAATAAATAGTCGTTAAAAACAAAAAGTCATAATTTGCTCATTTTTTTTTTTTATAATAAAATCTAAGATTTTAATTCAAGCAAAAATTTCAAGGGAGATCCCTTTAAATAAATATGCTCTGATTTCTTTCTTTAAATCTAAGTTATTTTTTTTTAATTTATCAAAGGAAATTTGATATTGTGTGGAGAACTATTAGCACTTTGAGAAACATATTTATCAACAGTCTTATTAGGCTTAAGATTATGCGATTAAAGTATGCCTTGATAGACTCTAGGACTATATAAAGATGGTTTTTATTTAATTTTAAAATTAACTCTAGGATATTGAGAAGTTATGACTTGACTTTGATTGATATTAAAATTCTTATAATTATTAAATTGAGATTTATCGATAGTTCTTTAACTTGAAGTAAAGCCATCATTCTGTTGTTTAAATTAAGTGGGAGTTTTTTCAAATGTACTATTAGTCATAAATTCTTAAGTTTATGAAGCAAGTTTTAATTCATTTGCAAAAAAATATTCATAACCTATAGAAAAATCATCCTTTGTTAATAGTCTCTTGCATTTTAAAATGGTTTATTGAATAAATTGATTTTAAAGTAATGTTTTAGCTTTTCTTTCCTTGCGATTAGGAATAAGATTAGTGACGTCTTCAATTTTAGGGAGGAGTCTAGTTATCATAGCTGAGAGATGCCTTCCATCTCCTTTATTTCGATGCATCTTTCTTTTTCCTTTCTTTATATGATGTGCTCTAATATAAGTTATTGGTTATAATGCATTTTATTTTTCAATAAATTCATTTGATTCTCCACATTGCTAACATGTACAGGATTTTCTTCTAAATTTAGATTATCCTCCATCAGCGTTAAAGAAATAGCATTTAAAGCTTCTTCCCCTTTGAGTATTTTATGGAATTGTTTAATTGATTTATTTAATTAAGGGTTGAAATTTGGGTAAATTTTAGAATTAAATAGTAGGGTAGAAAGCTTACATACAATTAGGGTGCATAGTAATTAAATAGTATAATAAAATTTAATATTGTGGATTTTATATTTAAATAGTAAAACAAAAAAAAATGAATTTAGTTAATTTTTTTATGAATTATTAGATTCTATTCTACTTTACAATTTGTCTTGGAGCGATTAATGTATGGGATATTAAGTTGCCATCTTAAACGAAAATACTTCAAAGGCTAAGATAATAGCATACTGATAGAAAACTTGAAGATGTTAAAAGCTCTTGGGATCCTATAAGAATTCACTTTGAATTTATAGAAGCTTAGTCTGAAGATATAGTCTAGACAACAAATGCAGTTTTGGAAATAGTAAAGACATTTTTTGGAAGACATTTATTAGTAAAACGTCAAACGGGAAATTTGGAATGGAAATCAACTTACGAAACAGATTGGGATTTATTTTAAGTACCAAGTTCGCTATAAAAAAGTTATGATGCTGATTTGGTATAAATTAAATATTAAATTAGGTATTTTTTATAGGATAAGAAACAAATTAAGAAGTCGAATATATAGCAAGAGCTGCACCTATGATTTTTGATGAAAAAACTGGAAGACCTATATTTGGTTTAATGCAATTAAACAATTACTATATGAAGGAGTATTAAGTATAAATAGAATAAATATTTTTTAAAGGGAACTGATGCAAAATTTGAGGCAGCTGTTCAAGTGGTTTTACATGAATCAATTCACGGGTTAGGATTCGTTGAAAATCTTTATGATAATTATTATAATAGTACATCAAATGAAAAATATGACTTTACAGTTTACAAACTAGTAAATCAATAGATAGATTTGCCAATTCCAAGATTAACTCAATTGGTAGAAAATCATTTTGGATGTTCTAAATTACTAGGAGGAACTGTATAAATTATAAATAATATTAATTTAGATGGAAGATTAAAAAGGAAGTGGAACAGCTGGATCACATTTGGAAAGATCAATATTTTAAAATGATTTAATGACAGGTTCAATCATATCAGGTAATACACTTTTTACCGAATTTACATTTGCCCTTTTAGAAGATACAGGGTAATAATTATATAATAAATTTTAGATTTTATAGAATTACTAAGCATGTTGCAGATGTTTAGCTTTGGGGAAAAGATTAGGGATGTGACTTTTATAAATATCAATGCTTTTCTGATTCTGAATATAAAGAATTCTGCAAGGATCCTTATGATGAGAATGACGATAATGATAGTATATACAATCATCTTTCCTGTTCATTTGCTCACACAGGAATCGGAATCTGTTTGAATGATGGACTTGTAGAATGTCCTTATTACTATATACATCCAGACTTAGATTGCAGAGATGCTTCTAATTACAATGCTACTTAGTTTTATGGAACAAATATATATTTTGGTTATGATAGTATGTGTGTAGAAGGAAGCTTAACTAAACTTGGGCTTAAAAATACCCTAGGCTATAGTTGTTTCAAATATGCTTGCGATGAAAATGATTAGTTAACATTAATTATTGATGAAGTTGAATATGATTGCAGTGATGGAGGATCGTCTCCAAGTTTTGATACTGATAAATATTAAGGTGGATTTGTATGTCCAGATAATCCTAAAGAATTATGCTAATCAAAGAGTGAATGTCCAAATTAATGTAATAAGAAAGGATATTGTCTCGGAGGAGTGGTATCTTAAGTGTATTAATAAATTAGTGTACTTGTGTTGCTGGTTATGCAGGAACGGCATGTGAAAAATCTTGCGCTACTTACAGAAATGGAATTGAATGTGTAACTTCTTGTCCAGCTAATACATTCTCGGATGATTTTACTATGTATTGTATAGGTTGTCCTGCAAATTGTCTTAATTGTTCAGCCAAAGATGTCTGTACAGAATGCGATGAATCATATGGTTTAAATGGAGGATTTTGCGAGCCATTACCAACCTATTCATTAATATTAACAGTTACAATCACAGTTGTTATTTTATCATTATGATTTAGATTTTTAATAATCTTACAAAACACATTCCTAATATCAATATTTACACTTATTTAATAGAATATAATATTATTTAATTTTAGTAATACTTTATTTTTTGTTCTAATTCCATTTATTAAACTTTTATAAAGTTATGATTACTATAAATCCTTAAACATAAATAAGGAGTTCCTAAATTGTTACTACTTATTGAAGATTCAAATTTGAAATAGCAGCAGATACCATCTGTTTGAATTAAAAGTCAATTCTAAAAAATATAGAGAAACATTTTAATTCAATAATTCTACTAATTACCAGCATAAAACATTTTAAATTAAAATTTTGTTAATAACATATATTATCATATTGATTGTTTTCCTTTTTATAAAAAGTTTATATTACTTAAACTTATAAAATAAAATAAAATAATATAAAATAATTTTTATTTTGTATTATATTTGATCAAAAATAAAAATGATTGATTCAAACTTCATTTAATCAAAAGATTTGAACATTGTTTTACAAGTTCATCTAATTATTTTTTATCAAATGGAGTTTTTTCAATTATTGATTTTTGATTGTTACGTACAAGTTATGAAACAAGGTCTACAACAAATTTGTCGTTTATTAAACATGAATGCTTGCAATCAGTTATAGCCTATTATATATAATATATTATATACTGCTCCTTTTTTTTAACATTCACACTCTAAACCAATATATCCACTTTAAGTGATTAACTTTTATCCATCTATTGTAGCATCATAGAGGCTCTACTATAATGAACCTTTGTAATTTGAACAATATTAAATAACCTTAATGGGATTGTCAGTATAACCAGCTTAATGTTCATAAATCCACTTAATAGCAGGAGTAAGAGCAGATGAAGTTAAAACTGTTTAATCCCCGATAGCATATTTAGTAGAGTTTGGGAAATAAAAATCTTACTTTTCAATCACTTCTTTCTTTGGATTATTTTAATAATGAAATTGATATTCAGTCTATGCAAACCCTCCATACAAAACTATGAAAGGTACTTCAGGGTTTTGTAGAGAATTTAATGAATTGGATTAATAATTTTAATAATATTATTAAATTAAAGTACCATTGATTGTATAATTTTCTATTAATTAGTTTATGTCTTATGTGGTAAATTTCTAATTTTTAATTTCAATAAAATATTCTCTTAAATCTTACAAATGCATTAAACATTATTATTAAATATCAGTTATATTTGTACATATTTCAGTAGGATTTGGAAACCATGAAAGTGCAGTAACATTATTTATTTTATTTTCAATGTAATCTTTTTCTTATTGAATTCTTAATAGAATATCCTACATCCATGTTTCATTTTCATATTGGAAAAATGATGATTTAGGATAAATATCAACTTAGCTCGAAGCTGAATTTATGGCTTTATTTTAATTAAAATAATTGATTCCAACTGTCATTCCAAGGAATGTGTCTAAAAAGGATGGATCACCACCCAAATGTGCTCGAATAGCTTTAGATGAACCTAAATAAGGTGCTCCCATAGTCATAATAGAAGCTATGGAATCTTATTTTTCTTATTTTGTCATTTCTCCAAGAACATTAAGAGTATGTAAAGAACCCAAAGAATGAGTTAAGATAATAACTTTTTTTCCAGTAATTTAATTTAAATTTGATATACTTTATCTAATTAATTATTTAGCCTCTGATTATTGTATTCCTTTTCTATAATCATAAGGTATAGCTTAAAATAATAATCCACTTACGAATCCCATATTTTTTAATAAATCCCCAATATTGAGAAATCCTTTATAATCACACATCATATATTTGATTAAATAATCATCAGTCATTTCTTTAATACCGCCCAAACCGCAATCATTATATTTTTGTGTACTTGGCGTATTTCCATAATAAGTGACCTAGTTTTCTAAGTAATATATCTTACCTTAAGTCCAGGAGTTTCCAAGTGTTTTTGAGTAGTATAATCGTATTTCAATTCCATTAAATTGCCAAAACAATGATCTTTAGAGCTTGTTTATATAACTCCAACAGTGCTAGTGGTTGTTGAAATCCACAATCTGTATTCTGTGTCTGGTTTAGAATACCAAAAGTACCATGAATTACATGTTTACCATCCACAACTCTCAAAAACCTCTGGACTCTCCTTTTATAATTTTTCACAATCTATTTCAATCTACAATTCTATTGATATAATACTTCTAAAGAGGTTCCCGCCAGGCCTGGAACTAAGATGACTGGAGCACAAGGACCTTTAATAAATTCGTTTACTATCTGTTCATAGCTCCATTTTTTAGGATCTTTACCATTTAAACATACATTTTTTGATTCTGCAAATAAGGATTACAATTTTAACACTCTTTCTAATTCTTGTGCTTCAACTTATTGTTTCATCATTTCATGACTAAGTTATTCTGATTCATATATACGTATTTTCTAATAGGGATCTTCTGTTTGATGAATTTATAAAGAATGTATGAGCTTCAGTTTTTTCCATCCAAAGAGCAGTATCAGTATTATCATAAAACATTGGAATTGAAACAAGTACTAAGCAAACAGCTAAGAATAAATAAATCAATCTCATTATTGATAATTTATATTATAATTTTTAATCCTCTTTGAATTAAATTCCATATATAATTTTATTTTTTTATTTTTAGTGTAATGTTGTTTTAATATTTCATCATCTATTTCTTTGAATTAAAAAATTTACTATTTTTACAATCATGCATATTTTAAAGCACTTTTTCTTTAATAAGTATAGATTACAATGAGATTTAGAAATTGCATGAAAAATATCAAACATGCACAATATTTATAAAAAAGAGAGTTAACTTATATACATCCTAAATTAATCTTTATGTTACTTTGCCCAACCATTTTAAATCAAAACTAAATTAGTTGATAGAGATTAATCAATAAGCAATTGATTCACAATAAATCACAGTTTTCCTTTTATCTTTTCTCAATGATCATAACGTTTTATTTTTTTATAACTAATAAGTTTAATTTTAGATTTCTAAAATAAATATGCTTCAAAATGAAACTACATTCAAATATGTTTCATGGATATCAAGATTATATAGTATTTATTCTAAATTAATTTATGTGATATAATTTTGGTATAAAATAATCATGAATATTTACTTGAGCATTTCAATTAATTTGCTTATTGGATCTGATGCTATAATCAATTTCATATCAGAGGATTGTGGTGCAACTTACATACTAACAGCAATAAGATTCTCAATAGCTTTAATTAATTTAATTTGTCATTTTGCCATCTAAAAACAATTTAAACTTTCAGTGTTTGTCCTCTGTTTGTAACTATTAAATTAAATATAATTGGCATCAGAAATTAGGTAAGCCTTTTATAGTTTTAATTCTTATCACTTTTATTTGTATTTGCTCCTGTAATATTAAGAACAAATTACTCAGTAACACAAATATTTACAATATCTCTCTCTCATTTATTGTATGGTAGAGATTCAAATCAATAATACTTTAATACATCAGTATATATTAACATCCTTAACTTTGATTATAATAGTTTTGATAAAACTGTTGAATTTACAACAATTTAGACATAAATAGACAATATCTCATGAAATTTTATACTCTTACTCTACCGTACCAGCAGAATAGATCATGTCAAATAGAAAAATTGATCTGATTTAAAAAGATGAGTTAATTTATATTGCCAATCATATTAAATAAGGTATAATGTATTTTTCAGCATCATTTGATATTTTATATATAAACGATAAGGCATCCAAAATTTTAATGGCTTAGAATGACGATTAAGCAATGCTTCAATTTTAGAAAATTATTTTGCAGTAAAATTATATAAGATTTCTAGAGGTTTAGAATAAGAAGAATCATTAACCAAACAACATAAAGAAATTAAATATAGAGCATCTTAGAAATAATTACCGTAGAAGGCTGACAATAAAATGATAGAATCTTTAATTGCTTCTGCTGAAAAGCATTTAAAAAGATATCAATCCCTTAGTGAGAAACTTTTAGAATAGCAATTCTCATATAAGAAAACCAAAAAAAATTTATTATCGAAACATGATTTTAAATAGTTGCTCTAATCACTTTTCAGTGAATCATAAATATCTTCTCTGTAATAATATTTGTAAGTGTAGTTTAGAACATAGGAGTTTTATTAAAGCAAACAAATTAACAGTTCATTCCAGTATTAATAAGAATGAGAAAACAATAGAAATAACATTTTGTAAAATGATTAATTTACTTAACTAACATTGTTATTTAGTATTATTTTCAGACATAACTGAAATTGAGAAATAACAGTAATTTGTTTAGAAATACAAATTTTAAACCTTACATTTTAATTCATTCTCTCATGAATTGAGAACTCCGCTGAATTGTTCATTAAATTTATTATAGGCTTTAAAAAATTAACATCTTTAAACAAATCTCATATAATAATATATTAATCCTTCGATAGTTTCAAATAAATTGTTGATGCATCAAATTAATGATATTTTAGATTATGCCTCTTTTGGTTTAGGAACATTTAATTTAAGAATGCAAGACTTTTTTATAAAAGATATTTTTAAATAATTAGAAGAATATTATTTAGATATTTGTTAAAGTAAAGGTATAAAATTAAATTTACAAATTGCTGATGGATTAGAGAATTTAAAAATTAACAGTGATCCTGAAAGAATTTTGTAATTGCTAGTTAATTTAATTAATAATTCATTAAAATTCACAGAATAAGAAGATACAGTTTCTATTACAGTTAAAAAAAAACAAAAATCATCTGGATTAATTAATTTTATTAAGTTTATTGTTCATGATACTGGTAGAGGGATTTCAAAAGTGGATTTAGATGCAATTAATATTATTGTTAATACTACAATAGATGATAATATATTTTTTTAATTGAGAAATTTTACAACCAAATATGTAGGACTTGGGTTTTCAATAGGAATGAAACTGAGTCATGAATTGTCTTATTCAAAAAAATCTTATTTCAAAATAAGAAGCAAAGAAGGTGAATATACTAAAATAAGCTTTAGAGTTAATAATTAAATTAATTCTATTGCTAGATCTGTTAAAGAATCTTCAATAAAGTTAAATGATATAGAATCTGGAAGCTAAAATGATGAAAAAATTACAATCGATGATCATTAAATGCCTTTATGGAACTAAACATTCTTTACTTAAAGATAAATTTAAAGTGATGCAACTCCATCAATTCTTATTTGTGATGATGTACCATTTAATCTCATATCTTTAAATTTATTAATTAAAAATCTAGGATTTTAAAGTGATATGGCCTATGATGGATTAGAAGCCATCAATAGAGTTAAAATAAGACAAAAAACGTAACAATCATAATATAAATTAATTTTAATGGATATTGAAATGCCTGGTTTGAATGGTTATTAAACTTCAATCTAATTATTAGAGCTAGATAATAAATTGAATATAGTAATGTGTTCTGCTTATGATTCTGAAAATAATCTACTTTGCGCATTAGAAAGTGGAATGAAGGATATCTTAATCAAACCTGTAAGACTAGAACAATTAAGATAATTGATTTTTAAATATATAAAATGAATATCATTTATCAATTACATAAATTTACTTATTAATTATTAAGTCCAACTAAATCAATGTTATTTTAACTCTCTATTATACAATCTTCTTCCTATTATGATAATCCATTCAAACTATACGAAAATTTCGGACTAAATCCAAATTCTTCTGCTTCTTAAATTGCATTTTTTGAATCCCTTATTTTACAATTGAATGTATTTAAAGATTATTCTCTAATTTTATATATAAATTAATTTTACTATGATAATTTCTGATATAAGTTAAAAGCATAATCATTATAGTCTAATTTGTATTTTTCACAGACAACTATTAAAAATTAATCGAAATTATATTTGTAACTCTAAGCTTGTAACAATTCGTAAATCAATTTTAAATCTCCTAAATTAGATATATCTCTATGATTTTACCTATATTCTCATTTAATTTTGCCATAACTTTATTTCTTCCATCTCTATTTACTTCTTAATTAGTTATTTAAGTAGTTAATAATTGTTTAAGCTCTTCTCTTGAAACTTTTGCTACTTTTCCATAATACACAATATTATATACATGAGTGCCTTAGATGTAAATCTTTTCAATTTCTAATGAACAATGAGCAATAAATGATTATTATTTATTGTTATTTCTATATTATTAACTTATATTCAGTAATAAAGGTAATTAAGAATAATCGATTTAAGCTGGAAATTAAATAATTAAATTTTCTATCTAATCAGATATTAGACTTAGTAATTCTTTAAGATTTGGACTGCAATCTCTTAAAATGTCGTTACAAATTTATTAACCATTATTTATAGTTGGATTAATAAAAATGCTATCAAAAGGTAGATTTTTTTTTAATTTGAAAATATCAGCATTTATTATTTCAACTTTAGGATTTGGTAATTCTAAATTAAACGTACTCTAATCACAATTTTATTTGGTCTGAAAACAAGCTTCAGTGTTTTTGTCGATGGCAATTATAAAGTCTAAATATTTTGAAAACTTTCATTATTATATTTTAAATAATACTTAAACTGTGTTTCCCCCATTTCCGCATCCATATTCAGCCAATGATGTAATTTATTCCTTTATTCTAGAAGCAATATATCTTGCAGTTATATCTTAAAATTAACCATTTACAATTATTTCATCTTCATTTTTTTATTCAAAAAGTCTTGATTTTTTCAAATCAACATTTTAGTTTTTCTTGGTTTTCAATTCACTTTCTGTTATTTTTGCAAAGATTGATTCTCCACTTTAAATGTTTTTTAACAAGAATAACTAATTTTGTTTATAATTGTTTTCAAAAGTTGGGATTACAAAACTGCTAACTATTGGAGATGCTACACTTACTTTTCTTTAACAATCCGAATTTTTTGAATTTAATAAATTCAATTAAGAAGAAGAATAATGTTTGCTTACATCCAAACCAGAATTATTCATTGAATTTCTGACTTTAGATGTTTCCATATTTCTATTTTAATTTACATTACTCTTCTGTTTAAAGAAACTACAAAAACATCCTGCATCATCAAATTATTCATCTGGTTTTTAAGCTTTCTTCTTATTGCTACTCATAATTAAATAAAATTCAAGAATATTTTTAAAAATTTACAATTACTTTATTATATATATATATATATTGATCTCATAATATAGATTGATATAAATTTAAGACTTTTGTTCCTGTCAAAGAAACATTAATTACTTGATAAAGTGATACCTATATTAATGAATTTAAATTACTTTATAAATGATATTCAATACCCCCATAGGATAAAGTTCATTATAATTATCAAACTATCTTTCTACGATCCATTATCTAGCAATTTTAGTATCTCCAACTACAATTTGATGATCGTTTACTTAAACTTCAACTAATTTAGTCTTATTCATAATAGAATCGATCTATGTTATAAAAATATTATCATACTTATTCTAATTCTAAAGTCATATTATAAATAGATTCATCTAAAACTTTGAATCCTAATTTTGATGATCTTCTAGATGAATACTCTATTAAATTGAAATTCTCATTTTCTTATATCTAAATTAACATCTACTATAAATGAATCATTTTCTTCAAACTTTTATTTTAAGATATAGTTTGCTCAATATTCTATCTTTCATTAGTATATATTTAAATCAACCTTTATTTACAATTTTCCTTTAATTAAAATACATCTTCTTTTGTTATCTTAAACATCTACGTATTGTTAGATAAACTTTCAAATTATTCTAAATCATACTCGGTTTAAGTAGATCCATCAGAGAATAAATTTTAGAATTTTGTTTAATCTCTCTTTTTAGCAATTTCTAACTCCTGAAGTAACTTTTAATAAAGAGCTTCTTCAATACCAATTTAACTTTTCAACTATTGATTTTTACTATGCACAGTAGCATATTAAATTTCTAATTTATCTTTTTCTTATTAAGTTTATACAATTTCTTTCGCTATAGATTAGACCAAGGCTTGCTTTTCCTATTTTTCCATTTCTGCATGCTCTAAATCAGCTTAAATGTCTTATAAATATTATAATTTGTTTTCTTTATCATTTTCCAAACTTTCAACCTATTCAGCTAATTATCTTCCTTCTTAAGAATAAAGTGCCATTCTATTTCTTAATTGCAAAAGTTTTTGATCACTTTCAATCAAGTTTTTATAAAGTGTTTATAAATAATCTTTCTTTTCCTTTAATTTATTTTTCGTATTAGTTTCTTAATCTAAAAACTCTTATGTTTCATTATTTAATTAATATATTCTTTATAATACACTTATCTTTTAAGATTCTAAATCTGATTACTTATCAAAGATTACTTACAGTTCTTATTCAATTTATTCCACACTCAATCTTCTTGAGTCTAACTCTGTAGCTAATCTATTCTCTTTTTCAGCCCAATCCTTTAACTATAAAGACAAAGTATAATGATTTTCAGCAGTCTATTTAATTTTATTTTATAAATCCTTCAATAATTCACTTTCCTTTGTGAATTTATCTTACAATTCTAATAGTAATGGATCATCATCCATAAAGAAACTTGGTTGAACTGACAACTTAGATTAAAACATTGAAGGAATCATACTATTTCTTTCATGCTATTATTACTATAATGTTTAAATAGTTGTTTATAATATTTCTATTTTTTTATCTCTATCTTATAATGATTATTAAATTTTATCTGAAGTAAATTACGATACTAAAGGAGCAATATTTTTATTATTTTATTCCTCATTCTTCTTCTCTGATGTATCCGGACTCTACTCTACCAATTTCTAAAGATCATCTTTCAAATTATTATTTCTTGAATTCAAAGAAGTAATCTTATCCTAAATATCTTCTTCCATATCTTCATCCTATTATTAAGGTTCTGCACCCAAAGATCTTTATTACTTTCTCTTAGTTGTCAATTATCTTTATGCCTCAATTACTTCATTGTTTGTCTTCTCTAATTCATCAATCAAATTTTCTTTCTTTTTTTATAATTATTTCAATTCCTTCTCCTTTAATTATAAAACAGCCTCCATCATCTTAGAATCCTCATCTACTTTTTTAAATTAATCATTCAATTTATCTAATTAATCATTCTTTTCTTACAATTAAAATTTCATTTCTTCTAATTGAGCAGCTGTTGAATGAAGATATTATTCTAAATCCCTCTATTCAGTTATTTTTAATTCCAATTCCTATCTTCGATCATTGTTTAATTTTTCTTATTATTATATCTATCCTTTCACTTATTCATCATCCTCTTTCAATTACTGCACTTAATTTTTTAGTTACTCAATTGATTATAACAATTCCTATTAAGCAATAAACTATTCCATCTTTTCATTCAATTCATTCTCAAGATCTTTCAATTAAATTGAATCTAATTATTCCTTTAAATCTTTTTCCCTCTAATATTTTTCTATTATTTATTCTTCTATTTTCTTTATTATATTGCTTTAATCCTCAACCTCCTTCTCCTTCTTCTCTTTCTCTAATTACAAATCTTTGATTTACTTATCTAATTTATCGTCTTCATCTTAGGTCTAAGTTAGAACTTCATTTTTCTTATTTATGATTGACTTCAATTATTATATTTACTCTTCCCTTTCTGGAACTAACTTAAGATTTAACTCTATATCTTTTTGATAGTTATCAATCTATTCTTTCAAATTTTAATATTTTTCTTATTATTATTATAACTATTCTCTTTCTTCTTATATCTTTTTCACTTCACTTTAAATAGCTTTTAATTATTGCTCCTAAATATATTTCTTCTCCTATAACTCATCTAATTCTGCTTTAAGATTATTATATTGTTATTTTTCATTTTCTAAATTTTCTGCTAAACGTTGTAATTTACCAACAAATGCATTAACCAAAATTTCTTCTTTCTTTACCTAATCTTCAAGTTTTAATTTCTTTTCATTCAAATCCTATAAAATATTTTTATTATCTTCCAAATATTTTTCAGTCTCAGAAACCTCTGAGAATATTTTATTCTTCTATTCAATCTTTTATTGCAATTCTTGTTATAAATTATTTAAGGCTTCTACATTTTATGCATACTATAACTTAACAGTTTCTTTCAATTCATCAATTTCCTTATTTTAAGGCAATAATAAACCTATTTACTCTTTAGTTGCCTTCTATTCATCTTATAAGGTTTCACAAATTAATTTGTCATCATTAATTTATTTTGTAAGATTATCTATTTATTCATTTAATGAAATGTCTTCTAAACTCAAATTTCTATATATCTTAACCTCTTATTCTATTCCTTGATTTTCATCTCTTAATTATTTTAAATCAGATTCTAATTATTACCTTTTATCATGTTATTATTATAATTCATTATTTAAAGTTGATAATTATATTTCTAATGCAGAATTTATTTACTATTTCTATCTTATTTAATCTTCTAATTATTTTTGCTTCTCGTTCAGCTCAGTTATATTTTATTCAACTTAAGCAACTTATTTTTAAATTAATTTCTCTGTTTATTAAAGTTCTTATAATTATGGCTCTAAAATTTTTATTTGATATTACAAATTGCTCTATTCTTTATGTAATAGATCTCTTTTTCCTTTCTACTTTCTATTTTATTATTAAAATATTTAATTATCTTTATTTAATCTTAAAATTCTATCCTTTTTATCTTCTACAACTGTTTCAAGATCAATAATCAAAGAATCATAATTTGCAATTTGATTTTTCAAAAATTTCAAAGACTATTTTAAATCATGAAGTTTCTTACTCAATTCTAAATTTTCTACTTTATTTTTTATTATCTCGCTTTATTCGGGCCCACCTAAATCTTAAGACTAATTAGAGTTCTTCTTCTAAATTTCTTATTCAATCATTTCTTTCTAACTCTATTGTAATTCCTCCACTAATTCATCAAAGTTAGAGTTCTCTTTTTTAAGTAGTTCTATCTATTGCTACTTCTCTATTTATTCATATTTCAAATCTTGCATTATTTCACTTTATTAAAATAATTATTATTTTAATTAATCAATTTCTATTTGTTTTTCTTTCTTTTATTGAATAAAGAAATCAAGTTCACTATCATCCATATTCAATTATCTAACCTATTCTTATATTTAATTTATAGAGCTAGCGAGTTCGCTCAAATTTTCATTATTTTCTTAATCAAATGTATTTTAAAATTAAGCTCTCGAAGATATTTCATCTCTAATATTACCTGATTTCTCATCTGTATCTTCTTAATATATATACATAGGTTATTATAAAATTCTTGAACTTTAATTAGATAATCTAGCTTCCTTTTAAGATAACTACAATTATTTATCAAATACTCTGAGTTCTAAACTTTTTATTGCTTCATCTAATTCTAAATTCTTCTTTATTAATTCATCAGTCTATTAAATCTTTTATTAAAGCATTTAATTTTCTTTTATCTATTTTTCAACTTAAATTTAAATCTCTGCATTTTTTAATTCCGTATCTAATTCTTTTTTTCTTGACTTTTTCTCCTAGAGTTTAAATTCAGAATCTCTTATCAAATCTTCATACATTAAATTTTCCTCAACCAAAGCTTAAATTTCATCTTGTAATTATTTATTCTACTTTTTTGTTGCTTTAATATCCTATTAAGACAATTAAAAACCATGAATCTATTTCTTCAAATCAGCTACCTAATTACGAAGTTCTTAATTAGACTTATCTCTATCAATTAACTCACTTTACAATTATTCAATTTTATTCTTCAATTAATCTATATTCATCGTATAACCTTATAGTACTTATTCCTATTACTATAATTAAATATCTTATTCTTAATCATAAGATTTAATTATCATTCCACTCTCTCTTGGCTCTTGAATATTTGAAATACTTGAGTCAGCTCCTATCTAAAGTTCAATATCCTTCACCTTCTATTATTTCTCAGCCAATTTAACTTCTAAATTATTCAAAGTTTCTTCTATTTAAATATTCTTTCTTATTAATTCATCTGCCTTATCACAATTATCTTAATATATTTTAATTAACTAACTATTTCTAAATTCTCTATCCTTTTCATCAATTACTTTTTCTCTCTCAAATACTTTTTGCTATAATTTTGTTAATTCTTCATTCAAAGCAGCAATCTATAAGTTTTTCTGATGTAATTAATCTTACAATTATTTCTTTTCAAATACACTCTCTGATACTCTTTAACTTTATAATTCTTAATCTTTATTATAAATTCCCTCCAATTATTCTTTTCTCTTATTCTTTCTTGCCAATGCTTCTCTCAATTCTTAGATCTTCCTATCTGCGTCATTATTACTCTTTAATAAATCTAAAAATTCTTATAACTTCTTTCCATCAACTCCTTCTTTGTTTAATTATTCATCAGATGGAATAATTACTTGAGTTGATTTTATTTATTATAAATTTGGTTAAGTTTCCTCTTCTGTTCGAATGAACACTGGCTTTGATTTTGTAGGATGAAGTTAATTAAATTATGATTCAGAACTATTTGTTTATTTGTTTTGTTAATTTTAATTCTCACCTTTAACGTCTTATAATATTTATCCAGTTTACAAAGGAATAGAAATTTATTCTTGATTATTGTTAACAATTTATTAAACCTCACTTAATTCTTGTAATACCTCAACTTTTTATTCTTAATTTTATTATTTTATAAATAATTAATTTGGTTAAATTTATTATTCCTTTGGTTATTCAACAGGTTTATTTCCTTCTTATAATTAACTTAATATTTAATTTTTATAATCATTTTTATCCACAAGTTTCTTTTCCAAATCCTCTATAAGATCATCTAAGCATAAATGTTCTTTAACTAATTCATCAGCTTTTAATTATTTTTCTATTAATCTTTATCTATTATCTTTAATTTGAGAATTAGATGAATTAGAATCATGAATAGATTCTCTTATTTTTTATGATAATTAAGAAGCTTATTCATGTTAATTATCCAGTCTTTATTATAACTCTTTATTCAATTTGATTTGAATCTCTAACTAATCTTCTAATTTCTATATATCTTTATGTAATTCTGAATTCACTAATTCTTCTTATTAGTGCAGGAATTGCTGATTTTAATATTCATTCAACGATGGAATCAACTCTTTATATGATTAAAGTTCATTTTCTTTCTCTGTTAAAATCTCTTTTAATTTCATCATTTATGCAATCTAATTATCTTTTTCTATTAATTAGTCTTTCAATCTTGAAATTTATACCTCTTAATCATATTATCTTTATAAAGCTTCCTAATCCAATTTCGTTGTACTTGCCATAGTAGCAGATTCTTAAAGTTAAGATTCTTATTATCCAAATTCGGTTTTTTTATTTACCCCCTATAATTTAGCTGCCAATTAATCTTTCTCTTCTTTTTTATCTAACACTTTTTATTCAAGATTTTCTATGATATTCTAAAGTGCTTAAACTTCTTATATCAAATTTGCCTATTTTACTAAACTACTTTCATACTACTATTAAATATCTTGAG
The DNA here is from genome assembly GCA_000733375.1 of Paramecium sexaurelia. NCBI lineage: Eukaryota > Ciliophora > Oligohymenophorea > Peniculida > Parameciidae > Paramecium > Paramecium sexaurelia. The sequence goes on from JPFM01000062.1 coordinate 113,732, forward strand.
AATTCTTATTTTAATCTAATACTTCTACTGGATTAATCTATTTGCTTTTTAATTCATCTTCTTATGAAGAATCTTTAGTCTATTATGGTGCTCCAACTAATGATTTTATCTTAGCAATCAAATTTTAATTTTCCTTTTTTAGATCTTTTATCTTTATTTCATACTTATCTTTAAGAGTTAATTTTTTCTTTGGATTTTCAATTTACTTAGATTCTGGAGTTTATTAATTAACATCCATTTAAATTTCATTTTAGAATTCTTCTTAAAGGAGTTTTGGCGATAATGAAACTTCCTCTTCTAATTCTTTATTCAACTTATATAGTTCATACATTTTTGCTCTCTTTTATTAGTCATCATATTCTTTATTAGCATCTTCCAATTATTGCTTTAACTGTTCATTTTCAATCTTTCTATTTGCTAATTTACTTTCTAAATCTATAATCAAATCAGCAATTTCCATATTTTATCTCACAAGATCATCAGATTTTCTTTGATTTAATTCTAATTATTCTCTTTTTCCATCCTCAGGCATATTATCAAATAATTTTAATTCTTCAAGTTGGTTCTATAGCATCTAAATATAATCATCTTTTGTTTTTATTGTCTTCTATAATTATTCTATTGTTAAATCTTAATTGTTAAGATTCTGTTCATCATCTTAATTTGGTGCTTTGGCTTCTAATTAAAAATTAAATTAATCTTATTAATCGGAACCAATATTTCCTGTTTAGAAATTAATAGGTATATTTTACATTCCTTAATTTGCAAGCTCATTTTTCAGCTCATCAATTTCGTTTTCCTTTTCTCTAATCAAATATTCATAGTTTTTAATTATATCCAAAGGAATATTAATAAATTTACCTTCTTAAGTTTTATTTTTAGCAAATTAAGATTATTTAAGATTTTCAGGTGAACTTGTTACTTCTTATGACGAAAGTTCTTGCTAATTTAAACTTCCTAAATCAAATGAGAATTCATCCTTATCTACTATACTTTAGAATGGTTCTCTAAATTTTTCTATAGGATTTGTCTTTTATTAATCAGATGATTTATTATAACTTGGTTTTGCTGTTTCCTTACTCTAAAATTATTCTTTTTTTTAGCTATTTAATTCTTCTACTAATTATTAAATTTGCTTTTCTAATTAAGAATTTGTTGACTATTATTCTTATAATTTATTTTTTAAATTTGAAATTTCATCTTATAATGGTTAATTATTTTGTTATTATTATCTTAATTCTTCATTAAGTTATTAAACTAGTTGTTCTAAGATTTTATTATTCTATTCAGTCTAATTAAATTTGTCTTATAATTTTACGAAATCATCATTGGCCAATTTATTTGCATTCTTATTTTTTTAATCCTATAATTGAGTTAACTTTTCCTATTATTATTTAATTTATTATTAAGTTTAATTGTTTAAATCCTATATCTCTTGATTTTCTTGAGATAATTTTTATTATATGTTTTTATTTTAATTAATTTCATCCTATAAAATTTTAATTGAGTTATTTTAGTTTTTTTTTTCAGTATCTAAGCTATTATATTATTTTTATAAATCCTTTAATTCTTAAAATAAGAAAGGAATATTCAACTTCTTAATTTCATTTTCAATCTCTTCCTTTTAAGCTTATTTGTCTACTAATTTCTATTATAATTCAGTTATTAAATCTTCTAATTATTAATTCTCTAAGACTAGATCATCTACATTGTTTTTAGATTAGTTTTTACTAGGAACAGATTATTCTATTTAATCATTTTAATTATTTAAATTAATTTATGGTAATTAAGATTATTAATTATTATTAATTTTTTCAATTTATTTTTGAAGTTAATCTAACTCATTTTGTTTTTAAACCAACGTTTTTTAAAGTTAATTAATTTTATCATTAACATTCAAATTAGATTTAATTAATTCATCTAGAGTCTATGGAAGTTGATTTTTAGATTCTGATAATTATTTCTCCAATTCTACATTTTAAGTTCCCACATCTAATAATTTTGCTTATAATTCTTTTTTTCTATCGTCTTGTGACATTAACTTTCTTTCCAAATCATTTATCATATCGTCCATCGTTGCTGTTTATTTTGCCAAATCTTATACTTGATCTGATCGTATTGGAGAAATATCTCTTTTTTTTATTTCTGAAATTGAGTCATTTGCTTTTTGCTGTTAGAGTTAAAGTCGAGATTTTAAATTTTAAATTTCTATATCTTTCTCTTCAATTAAAAATTGCATTCTTCTATATTCTTATATGATTCTTTATATAACATCTTATAATGCTTCTGGATATTATTATAATTCACTCAACACATTCAAAGTTTCATTCCCTTATTAAGTCACTCCTACTTTGTTTCTTTTTGATTATATATTTGATTAAAGTTATCCTATTAATTAATCTAATGAGCTTTCTTAAGTTTTTAGTTAACCGATTACAGCATCCTTATTCAAAATTTAATTTTGTAGATCTCCTATAATATTTTGTAGCTACAAGTTTTATTGAATTAATTATTGTTATGCAGCCAGCATTTCTGGTGAAGCTGCTTATACTGGTTTAGATGTAAATTAAGCAATCATTGCATCTTTCTCTTGAATTTAACTCCTCAAAAATTCGATTTGCGTCTTTAGTTAGACATTTATATTCTATAAATGAAGCACTTATTCATTTTAAAAATCTAAACTTTCCAATTACTTTAATCTTCTACGGAGTTCTTCTATTTCTCGAGCCTATTACCAAATTACATGTTCTTAATTCATCAAAAGTTCTTCAATCTCTAATATATATCTTATCTTATATTACCTTGAATAGTAGATGTTGCCCCTTTCAAATGCCCTTAAAGTTTTTATACACACTGCTCACGATTAATATTACTCATTTTTAATTATATTTCTATATATTACAATTCATTTAACACATATAAAAAATATTAATGAATTAACCCTTCAATATACTCTCAAAACATCAATCTTCTCTAAATTAGTCCTTTCAAATTTAATTTCACAATGATTTCTACTGAATTTCTTAAAAAAACATTAAAATCAAATTCAAGGTATTAAATAGTAAAAATGATTTTATATTATCAATATTACATCATTACTATTTTAAAACCCCATTCAAATCAATATATTCGTTTTTTTGATTGACTCCTAATAATATTTTTTAATTAAAGAAATTTATCCACTCTTTTTATTTAAATTAATATCTATTTTATAATAACTCTTTTCGTTTTAAGTATTATTAGATCCAAGCTGATGTAAATAATTAATCATATTCAATATATATGAATGTTTCATCTAGAAATTATAAAACAATATAAATATTTACTCAAAATGAATCAGATGAGTAATTCAAATGGTTATGCTATCATAAACTTAATATTATATTTATGATTAATAACAATAAATGAAATATAAAAATTAAAGTATTAAAAATTTTCTAATTCTTTTTGATCAAATATAATAATATTTTAATTATAATATAATGTATTAAAACAATATAGTTTATTAGTTTCAATTAATTTTCTATTTATTTCTTGCTTGCATATCAAATAATATTAATATTGTGAATTATACAATTGAATAGTGTTTAGTATATCTCTATATTAGAAATAATTCAGAATTAAATACAATAGCGCATATTAGTAAGGTTAGTGTAGAGGATACTTTTGAAATTTAGATTTTTATCTGTATAATAAAACAAATTAATCGTGAATTAAGTTTTAAATCATAATTAAAAATATCAAGATATATATAATTTAATATTTAACAAGTTTATGCTTTATAAAATTAATTTAATATAAACTAAAATATTGTTAATTAATTATATAAAGTTTGTTGGAATAGATGTAAAATTTAGATCGATATATTTAATTTATAAATTTAGTTTTCATAGAATTTTGGTACGATTAATTTTGATTTGACATAATTTAATTACTAAGGATAAATAGGAAATTAAAAAATTAAAGTACTAAGTTATGAATATAAGTTGTTGATTTATATCATCTGAGTATGATTTTATTCATACATTGTATAATATATATTAAAAATATTAACTGTCATGAACCAACTTCAAATTGAGGAACTTTAAAGAAAGTTATAGCAATTATAACTTGAAAGAATGAATGAGTATTCGTCAGATGAAGAGCCTACATTTTAGTCAGTATCTGGAAAACCTAATGATTAATAATTATTTTAAAATCTCTCGATTGATAGTTTTGAAGTTTACACTACATTGGGTACTGGCACTTTTGGACGTGTAAAATAAGTTCGTATTAAACGAGATGCAAGTCGTTAAGTTTATGCTCTAAAAATAATGAAGAAACACGACATCATAAAATTGAAATAAGTTGATCATATAAAATCAGAGAAGAATATTTTGAATGAAATTTAACATCCTTTTTTAGTGTAGTTGAAGGGTTCATTTTAGGATCAAAAATGCATATATATGTTATTTGAATTTGTTTCAGGTGGTGAATTATTTTCTCGATTAAGAAAAGATGGTAGATTTAGTTAAGATATTACACTGTTTTATGTATCTGAAATTTTATTAGCAATTTAACATTTACACATGAAAGATATAGTATATAGAGATTTAAAACCAGAAAATTTATTAATAGATAAAGATGGACATATCAAAATCGCCGATTTTGGATTTGCTAAAATAATTAAAAATAATCACACATAAACCTTGTGTGGTACACCAGAATATTTAGCACCTGAATTAATTTAAGGAGCAAAAACTGGATATGGAAAATCTATTGATTGGTGGGCATTAGGTGTTTTAATATTCGAAATGTTAGCAGGGTACTTAAATCAATTTTATTTTAGTCATCCTCCTTTCTATGATATCGAACCTACTAATATTTATAAGAAGATATTAAATGGGGTAATAGAGTTTCCAAAATTCTTACATGTAAGAGCAAAAGATGTAATAAGAAAGTTGTTAAATTCTGATATTAATAAAAGATTGGGAGTTGAAGATGTAAGTGTTTCTATTTAAATTAGGAAGGAGCAGCGTTAATGAATCATAAGTTTTTTAGGGGAGTTCCTTGGTAGAAGGTTTATGAAAAGAAGATTTAACCACCATGGATTCCATATTTGAGAAATGAAACAGATTCTCAGTGGTTTGATAAATATCCTGAAGAAAGAGAGAATATACCTCCAATAGATGATGATAAATAGCATATGTTTGATGACTTTTGATTAGTTAATTAAATTAAATGAAATAGAAAAGCTAAGGATTAATATTTAATGAATTATAAATATATCAAATATTAAATCTTGACTTGATATATTATTAATAACAATAAATTGTTTGTTATATCTTAATATATATAAAAAATCCTTATTCAAAGAAATCTAAATAAACTGTTTAGGATTTAATATATTTTATCAATTTAAAATTTCGAAATATTTTATTGAAATTTAGTTTCATAAATCTAGAGAGATTTTATGAAATTTAAGGTGGACTGAAAGAATAAGAGTGAGTATATATAATTTAAATGTCAATTTGTTAAGAGGATTTTTCATTTTAATCATAATCTTAAAAAATCATCTCAAAAATTCTACATAGTAAAAGAAATTAAAGAGTATAACAAAGAGTATTCAATCTTAAAAGTGAATATAAGATATATGAGTCTTCGATTGAATCTAGATAGACTTTAAAATTATTCTTAAAAAATTGAATTTAAGTTATAAAAATACAAGATTGCCATATTACAACAATGTTAAACAGCAAATTTTTCCCGCTAATTTCAGAAATAAAATTAAAAAATGCAAACTGAAGTTGCTCCTTGCTCAGAAGGTAAAATGTTAAATTGAATTTAGATCAAAATTAAAAGGACACTCTGATGAAGATAGATAAATAAATAAATGAAGATGATAATTAGAACCAAAATGAAGGCATGGATATTGAGGATAATAATCATTCCAATAAATAAAATTCAAGTAAGAATAGCTAATATCTTTTCTTAGGAAAAAAAAAACAAACTGATAATCATTTATCATTAAGTAATATTATTAATGAGAAGAGAGTTAGAAATTCAAATCATAGAAATTAATGTTAACCTGAACCATCACCTTAAAAATAAATGGAAAAAATAAAAACTAAAAAATACAAAATAAGTTAATAGATGGAAGAAATTTGTACAAATATAGCCAAATGGGAATAGTTTTAGATAGGTTTAAATCAATTAGGGTATCCTAGTATAATTTTGGATGAAGAAAAGATTTACGATTTATTAAAAGATTATGATTAGAAAGATGAAGCTGGAAAGGAATATTATTTAAAAATGATACTTAGACTTGTAGGAGAAGCATTATGTTGTAAGAATAGAAATGAGATCAATCAACAGATAAAAAATAAAATTGAATAATTAATTTAATAAAAGAACATTGTAATAAATTGGAGTTTAGAAAAATGGGATGAATAGATTAAATCATTTTTGGAAATTAAGACAGAATCAAACGAAAATGTTTAACTATAATCTATCTTTGATTTTTAAGCCCTATCTAAACTTATTGGAAATAATCTACCTAAACATATAGAAGAATCTAAATTCAATATAACTTAAATCGTTTTGAAGACTAAATAAATTGATGACTTAAAGAAAGTATGCGATTTGAATGAGTTAAAAAATATCAGATTAATTAGAGAATATTTGTCTACCTTAAATAACAAAATAGAATAAATAAAGAAACTAAAAGAAAAAATAAATATTTTAAAAAAAAAGAATGATGAAAATGAAATTATAGAATAATTCAATTAATTAGATTCTAAACTTTTAGAGTTCAAAAACACTCCTATTAAATTTTTATAAAAAACAGAAATCAAGATAAAACCTACAACAATTTAAACTAAATAAAAATCTAAACCATAAAATATAGAACAATTAGAAAATAATCAAAGTAATATTGAAAATGAATAAAATAATTCTCAAATTAATGTTTAAGTAGAATCTAATGAAGCAACAGAAAAAAAAGTAAACGAAAATAAATCCAATAAAAAAAAAGAAAAAGAATAGTAAAAATAAGAAAAAGTAGTAAAAGTCACCTTAGATTAATTTAAATTTAAGAAATTTGATTCTTAAATAATTCCAAATCAATCTATAAAAATTGAGTAATAAACTTAGTAAGAAAATAATACTAATCTTGGAAATGATAATCCATAAGGATTAGAAAGAGAAATTTAAGTATAAGATTAAAATGAACTTTAACAAAATATTTAAACATCTCAATAGTAATAATAATAATAATAATAATAATAATAATAATAATAATAACCTTAAAATACAAGTAAAAATCTTAAACATTTCTTTTTTGAAAAAAAATAATAAGTTGTTCCAAAACAAGATGAATATTAACCAAAATAATTAACACCATATAGAATGGAATAATTTGAGGCTTTGATAGAAAAAATGTCTAATAAGTAATTGCAAGAAGATAAAATATTAGTATCTTTAAATGATTAAAATACTGATGAGATTGAAATTCAAGAAATAAAGCCTTAATAATAGGTTAGGATTAGAAGAATACATATATATATAGCTGATTCTGATAAAGAATTCAATGGACATTAATTTGTGTAATTAAGTCAATTAATTAGACCAAGAGCTCCTTTCTAATAAGGTATATTTATATTGTTAACTTGCATTAGATGAACAAATTGATTATGATAAAGATTCTTTGGATGAAGTGGAAGAAATGTTAGCAGAAAATTTATCTGATATAAACGATACTGATGAAGATATTAGCGAGGAAAGTGAATAGAGGGATAGCTTTTTGGTAGATGATAATCATTTATCGCAAGATGAAGTTGAGGATCCAGAAGAACTATTAAATAATAAATGTATTGCAAATAATACTTAAAATCAAAATGGAATAGTTTATATTAAATATTCTTAAACTGAACCTGCTTTTTTTGAGAATTACAAAGCTTAATATATTACATAATTTTTCACTTCTTAACAAATTAAAGAATCAAGTCCTGGAAATATATTGCAAATAATTGGAAAATCAGTTAATAGTACTAAATAAATACTAATTCCTAAAGCAAAAATGAATTTTAGCAACAACAATTAAAAAAAACAGAAATAAACCAAAAAACCAAAAGCAATCCCCACAACAGATTAACAAAATTAAAATAATTAGAATTCTACTATTTTACCTTTTAAATCACAATAAAGCAATAAATCCTAAGCGGAATAATCATAAATAAAAAATTAACGATAATAAAAGTCTTAGACAAAAGTTGATCAAAAAGTTGATGATGAGAAAATAAATTAGGAGATTGACGAGAATGATAAATTTGAATAAGAGAAAGGAGATGAGTAACAGAAAGAAAGAGAATAGAATCAAAAAATTGAATAATAACACTTTAATGATGAAAACTAAATAATGATTAATCTATGAACATTTATATTGTATAATCAATTTCAATTATGTGATATGTAGCTTAGATAAATATTCCAAAAAAATCCAATAAAATTAACCCACAAAACTTGATAAGGTCTAGGAATCAACCAAAAATTAATAATTTAAGCTGCTGGCCAAATTTACCAATTAGTTATCATAGCTTTGACAAAATTATTTTTAATTGCATCCATTCCTTTCTACACAGAACCACTTTCTAATAAATTAATAATCATTAAATAGTGGCACAATATGTAGCAAGCCCATACTGATTAATCAATTAAAACAGAACCTAATGCTGCTCTAAATGGGGTTGAAGTATCAAAAGGCAATCTAAATAATATGATCAAGATTACCTTTTCACTAGCCAAGGTAAAACATAAGTGAAATTATAGTGAAACAAAGGCATCATAAAAACATTACCCATTAACCATGCTATACCCAATCTTCTAAAATCATATTCATGGCGTTATTGATTCTTTTTAGCAATTTATGATTCCATTGTTTAGACTACTGCATCTCCAGCAAAGAACATAAAACCTATATTTAAAATATAATTTTCATGCCTCCTGTCACTGATTTTGTTAGCAATGGATAATGTTGCAAGAGAGAATTGTATTTTGCAAGGAATTACATATTTTAATAAAATAATTAACTGCTAAAATGAATTATATTTCAGAATGTTCTTTTGACCATAATGTTATAGAAGTCTTCTCTTGAGATTTCTCTGCCATTTGAAGCTGCTCTTTCTAACATCTCTGCTAATTCTTCGGCTGTCATTGTTTCTCCTAATTCTCTGGCAACCTAATTTTGCTTAAATTATAATGATACTCTTTTCAAGTTATTTATATTAATGGAATTACTACCATCATCATCAAATAAATCAAATATTTTGTTGATACCATCTCTTGATTCTCTATTTCCTAATTTTGAAGTTATTGCATCCAAAAATTAATCAAAATCAATATCAGTTCCTTCATTTTCTAATTCAGCAATCATATTGAATATAGTTGGATTCTTTTAATCAAATCCTAAACTCTGCATGGCAGCTTTTAATTCTCTTGGATCAACTCTTCCTGTCCCTTCTGTATCGAATAAGTTGAAAGCTTCCTTTATTTCTTCAATTTCATCTTCTGTCAATCCTGGTCTATCTATAATTAATTTCTTTTACCTGTCTTAAGGCTTTCTATTCACTTATTATTGTTTTCCAACTGGTTTTTGTGCTACTGGGGCTTATTATTTTTTGTTCATTGATTTTGAAATTTGAAAAATAATTAATATATTAAAACAAACAAAAAAATCATTTATATAATAGCTAAGTTATGACCTAGAACTATTGAACCTTAATCTTAATATTCAATATTTTTCTTTTAATTATATAATTTTTCATTTCAAACTATAAAATATCATAAATTCAAAACAAACTTTTTTTAAATCTAGTTTATTATTAACCATTTATTAAAATCCAAAATCTTAATAATTAATTGGAATTTAGAAAAACTGATATATTTTTAAAAAATATTTTAAAATTTAATTGATTATAGAAAGTTCTCAAATTCAATCTATGATAAACATTTTAAGAAATACTTTTATTTTTCTATGTCTTAATTGTGAATTTATTATTTTTAACTTTAAAGTTCTATGTAAATACAAACTATTTAGATTTTTCATATAGAATTTTAGGTATTTAAGTAATTTGATTTAAGTTTTATGAATTAATAATCTTTAAATAGACTTTATTAATTATTTAATTTTATAATTAAATAAAATTATGCTACTTTTAATTATTTTATTGTTTTTGGGGAATGCTAGACAATATTCAATTCAGTTGAAGAGTAAATACAATTAAGAACATTTGATATAATTAGTGAATATGTTGTAGCATTCACATGCATAAATATTAGAATTTTAACATTATGAACGAATTGAATAAGATGTTTAAGGATTGTTGCAATTTGAAACTGTACTTTTAGAAAAGAAAAAAATAATACAAAATGAAAAAAGTTAGAAACACTAAAAGAAAAAAATGAAACATCAAAAAAGAGAGCATAAATATATAGTAATAAATGAAGCATTAATGGATGTTATACCATTAACAAATGATGAGAAGGATGCTTTTTAAAATTCAGATAATTTAATACCAATTGATTTTGGATTAGAATAATAAATGGAGCATAGAAATCAGAAATTAGTATAGGGTTAAAGGGTATTAAATGGAGCTTATATAGCTGATGTACCATTAAAAAATATGGCGAATACAATGTTTATAGGGGAATTATAGGTTGGAAGTGCAAAAGGTAAGAATAGGTTTGATGTAATATTTGATACAGGATCAGCTCTTACTTGTATAACTTCAGTTTAGTGTAAAGATATAGGATGCCAGAAAAGCAAAAGATACAACAGAGCAGAAAGCAAATCATTTAATGAGATAGGTAAATAAGTAGAAATAGTATTTGGAAGTGGAACTTTGAAGGGTTTAATAAATAAAGAATAAATTAATGTTGATGGATTAAATTTGAAGGATGCATTATTTATTGAAGTAACATAATAAATTGGAGATGCTTTTCATGAAGGAGAATTTGATGGCATAGTTGGATTAGGGTATCCACATATGACAGGTGTACCTACTCTATTTGATTATATGATGAAATAACATAAGTTACATTAAAACATCTTTACCTTTCATTTAAATAGAAAATCAGGTAATTCTGGATCAAGACTCATTTTTGGTGGCAGTGATGATTCTTAAATAAAAGGATAATGGGTTTATCATAAAGTTCATGAATAATTTTATTGGTCTATTATGGCAGAGGAAATAAGAGTAGGTAATAGAAATACAGGAATTTGTTCTTAGTAACATAAATGTAAAATGGTTATAGATACAGGAACTACTCTATTAACAGGACCAACAAAAGATGTTAGAACTTTATTATCAATGATTAAAGTAGAACCTCGATGTTAGAATTTCTTAACGATGCCAGACATAACATTTGTTATTGATGGAAAAAATTATATTTTGAAGCCTAAAGAATATGTATTGACATTTACATGTAAGTTAATGATTCCATTATTAAGAGGCTGGAGTTGAATCTCCATATTAACATTCCTCTATTGATTAGATTGTTGGATGTGCTGGTACTATATTTCCATTAGATTTACCACCTAAACAGTATAAGATTTTGTTATCATATTTTAGAGGTCCCTTATGGATATTGGGAGACATTTTTATTACCAAATATTCAGCTAAATTTGATAGGCACAACAACAGAGTAGGACTTGCACTTAATAAAAATGTTTGACAATTGTTATTCGTATGGTTTCATTAAATAAACTCAATTTTAAGGTTATCTATTTTATTGATTCTTCATTTTTGAACAATTCTATTATTTCAAAAAATTATAAAATTATTTATTGACAAATAATTTAATATTTAAGCTAAATCTAATATATACTTCAATTTTTCATCTAAAATTATGAAAAGAATATCAAAACTAAGCACTTGAATTTATATTATTTGAATCTCAATAATATTTAGTGTAAATAATTATATTTTTTCTTTTTGTTTTGCCTATTACAAATTGTATTTCAAAATTTCAATAGAGATTAAAGAAACAGAACATAAATTCAATCCACCAATTGTATTTATATTTGATTGAGAAAATTAAAATTGTTATTGGAATTTAATACATACTGATTTTAAAACTTATAGTAAATTTCGATTGATTTTCACAAAATAAGATATATTTTAGAATTGAAGACATTAAGATACATAGATTATAAACAAAATTAATAATGCAAACATGCAATATTGATTGGCATGATATTTGTATTATTTTCATTGTAATTTAATAAAGCATTAAAATGCGAATATAAAAATTATCAGCTCATCACAATTTCTACAACTCGTTTATATTTGATTGCACAATTTTCTATACATGGATAGAGAGTGTGATGGATATGAGAAGTTTTTATAGCATCCCTATTCTTTAGACAGCTCTTATAACAAAGAGAAAATCCTAATGTCTTTATTTCATCAGCATATTTATTATCCATGATTAATAATATAAAAAATAATAATAATCACTTAAAATTGATTTAGCACATTTCACAATAATTATTAGAAGAAGACTACAAGAATGTACATTCTGGACAGTTAATTTGGCTATCATTTTTGGTTAAGCTCAATTTTTCTATTGGAGTAAAAGATTATTCTTGACCTCTTACATCATCTCTAAAATGAATGATTAAATTACTTTTATTAAATTTATTATTATGGTTAGTTCTAATTGATTGAATTTAAAGAGTTAATATCTAGATTTAAGTCATAAGTTCCCCACTCTTCAAAAGGATTAATTTTCATAATAGAGGTCAAATATGATATATTGTATGGAGGAATTTATTTTATAACAATTTTAGGCAATCTAAATATAAATATATGTTTTTACATGAAATTAATCTTATTGTTAGGCTATTGAATTATTTAAAAAACTATATTGAAAGTTTAATCTGTTTAATTGTGGATCATGAAACGTTTCAATAATTTGCCAACTTCTAATTTCATGATACACTAAATATTCTATTATTCCTATTATGATCTTTTATCATAATAATTTTGATTATCTATTTATTTTTACCTAAACACATTCTACTAAGAAATTGGATTATTCTGTAATTCATTTATAAAATCATCGTTGACTTATTATTATTCATTAAATCCAATTTCATTTGAATATATATTTTCTTCAATTTGATTTGAATATATATTTTCTTCAATCTCATTACAAGGTTTAATTTATTCCTCATTTTTGATAATGCAAAATATATCAGAAGTGGTTTCAATATAAGAAGTTTAAATATAAATATTGTTTGTTAATACTTAAGGAGGGAAGGCTTCATTACTAACCAAAGTAGGATTTGATTCAACAAAATATACAAGGGATTCTTATGTCTCTAAAATTATATTATGAATATAAGTTTAGCTAAAGACTTATTCTGTTTAAATTGTATTACCTAAAATATATATTGGTTAAACGGCATTATATATATTAAGAGAATTTATGTTTTGGAAATTTCTTTAAAATTCTTGCCATAATTAAATAGTTTACTCAAGTTCTAATTAATGATTGAAAAAAATTGAATCTGTCATTGTTGGATTTTTGAAATAATCCTCTTAATAGTCATTTAAGAATTTTTCAAACCAATCAGTATATTTAGAATACAGATAACTTGGTGGAGGCAACTAGATAATATATGAGAAAACATGTTTGTTTTAATTCATTACTGATAAAAGCATTCTTATCATTTAAACAGCTGAATTTTTTTATGCCTTCTAATTAAAAAACAATTAATTTAATATAGATATAGTTTCATTCTTACATCCAATATGACTTAAATAAGATATACATTATTAAGATAAATTAGGTTAACATCCTGTGGCATAATTATCAGAGTAATTAGGCTAAGGATAACCTAATAACCATTGAATACGCTCTTTTTAAATTGTATCATATAAATTTAAAAGACCTTCTGCCAACTTTAAATATTATCCAATATTTTCATGGTTAGCGTTATAGATCTAGTTCAAAATAATCTCAATTATTTCTTTAGATAATATTAAATTATCAAGAGCCATTTTTTAAATGATTGATTGAATTGCTTCTAAATCATAACATTCTGAAATTGCTTTACTATAAAAATAAGTTGATTATAAACATGTTTTATCATTCTTAGTTAATTGATAATAATCACTTTTCAAAAGATAATTTAAGCATTATAATAAATAACTATAATTTGGCATCAAATTTGTATTAACAACTGTACTTTTTTCTTTATGTTTAAATTCATAAAATTAATTATACCTCAAATCAAGAGCTTCTTATTTATCCATATAAAAGTCAACTAAAATTGAGATCAATTCGATCTAGTTGGCAAAAAATAAATTAATCTAAGAGGATTTAACAAATTATTTCCAAAAATTAAAATATTGAGATGATCTTATATGACTATTAGGAACATCTTAATACAGTCTATGTAGAAAATTTAGAAGGAAAGTAACTATAGTGTAATCAAGTTTTTCTTCAACAGAATTCAAATCCTACTCATTTTTATATGAAGTATTTAACATCAAATTATAGATGTAAATAATTACATTTAAATAATGAAGCATTATTTATTAAATAGCCTGGCGAACTTAAGGATCAGGTGCGAATAATAAAACATCAAAAACTCTTTGCTATCTCGTGATAAAAATATTTTAAAAAATATTAAATACATTACATGGGATGATGTTTATTAAATTGATTATAACTAAAACATAATCTTTTATGGAATTATGATCCAATGATCTAGATAATAGTTCTATTGTAATGTAAGTTAAATTATATAAGAATTTTCCAATTTATTCAACATTTTATACTTATTAGTAATTATTGTAAATGCCAAAAAACTCTGGTAACTTCTCAGCTTTGTTAACTCTTCCATAATCAGATGGGAAAGGGAAAATTTCAGCTATTTCTTTGACAAACCTAAAGAATTCATCAGAGTAAACATGTCTTTCCAACATGAGTCTATGATTGTCCAGCCATATTTCTCCATACAATTATTCTGATATATATTATTAAGACATAATTTAATAGTCTATTTTTATTTCAAGATTAGAATCTTGATATTAGTTTACAACGCTTTCAAATTTTGACATTATTTCAAATTTCTATTGTAAATTAGAAAACTTAAGTTCAATTTGTTCTTTTTGGATTCTTTCATAAACCAAAATATAAGCATTAGTACTACTACCAATTTCTTTGAATACTTGATTCTTTTCACTATAATTACCTCCAAAGCATTCCTGAGGTAAATATTTAATGTCAAACTCTTCAATGATTGAATCATTAAATTTGAGCCACTTCTCATCTTATGTGTTGATTAGACTATAATAATGTCCTTGTGATGCAGTACCTTAATGAACAACAACTCCCTTTAATTTATATTGATAATAGGTATCATGTTTAAATTCATATGTTGACAAAGCTTCTCTGGTGTATTTTGATAAATTTAAAAGTTATGGGAATTCTAGTTAAGAACTTAATTTTTCATTCATATACAAATCTAAATTAAATTCTATTCTCTATAAATGTACAATCAGAACATTTGGTAATTTTGAAAGACATTGCCTTTTTATTAAATCTTATTTTTGCTGACACTTTTCGCAATAATAATCTTTAATGACTTCTCCATTTATCATACTTTCAAATGACTCATTGATAGATTTAACATCTTTGACTTTTAGTGATAGAGTATAAAATAAATCAAATTTTTCTCTCATAAATTAACATTCATTGCAAATCATTTGAGAACATAATTATCCTCCGTAGATGGCTTCAACAAACTATTGCCAACCTTTGTTTCTTAATTAATTGTCTAAACTATCGAAGAAATGATTTAAAAATTCTTAAGCATCTTATTGTAATTGAAATTCAACTGGTTTATTATCTTTATCTTTATACGAAGTGCAAAAGAAAAAAGGATTAAAATCAGATCTTTCACTTTAATCTAAATAAGCTAACATCTTTTAAAATTAATGAATTGGGTTATCGTCAATATATTATTCAAACCCAGAATTATTATCCTTAATTGCAATAATGTTTTCATCCACTCCATCTTCAGCTCTCATCATACAATATCTAAATTCAGGAGTCATAAAGAATTGCTACATCATAGAATTCATATAGCAGATGCATCCTAAATTTCTAATACCAACATATCCATTAAAACTTCTTGGTTAAACTTTAATATCAAAACCTACATATAATTAAGTCTAAAAAATCACTGTTGATAAATCAATGTCCTATAAATTGAAATTCTATTTGAAATATAATATAATTATTCTATAAACTACTTTTCTACTCTCTGGAGATTTACTTTTGACATAATTATGAGTTACTTATTTTTATGGGCTTAATTAAAATGAAATCAAGTTAAAACAAAATAAATGTACAGTGTACAAATATTTTATTAACTCAGATGTTAAAATACTTGAGTCTATCATACATAAACTTTCTAATATTGATAATAACCCCGTAAGAGTCTTATCCGATTATAAAGTTAATCTAGATTCGTTTGGCTCATAATTATCTAATTATTAAATAATGTTGTTAGCTAATTCTTTATCACAATATTTCTCCTCAATTATTATCTTGGCCAATAAATCAAAATAACTTTCTGAATCTTTATTATCATTTGAAGGAAATAGGTCCTTTAACAATTAAATCATAAACTTTCCTAATTTATTCTTTTAGTATTTGTAAATCAAATATAAAGAATTTATTGTATATTTTTGAGTTAATAATTATTTTGATGCAAACAGAAATTATTTGTACCTTGATTTTATTTATTAAATCTCCTCAATAAAGAAATTGCTGCAATTACCTAAATTTAACCCAATTATAATCGTAAATAATTTTAGAACATATTCAATTACCTTTCTATCTTCATTAATATCAAGAGATGTTGAAATCAAATATTTTAATAAATCATTGAAATCTAAATTTACATTCAAATCTGAAGTAAATTTAGCAATTTATAAAAACTCCTCTGTTTCTTACACACTTTCTATAAATGTATTATCTTATTATGATAAATAACCACCAACAATAAATTACCCTATGACATCCAATGTTACAGACAAAGGTTGCTTAACATTTTTCTAAATATAAAATATTTTATCATATCGAGAACTAAATAATGCAGTTATATGTTTAATAAATATATTTAGAATAATTTATTACCCTTGTTTTTTTATTATACCATCTTACTATTCTAAAATATTCAGAATGCTTAATAAAAAATTTAATCCCTTGCTAATTATAAAATATCTACAATAATCCTTATCTTAAAGAAGATTTTCGATAACTCTTAATGAATAAATTAACTGATAGGATACATCATTTTTCATATCCTCGAAACTAATAGCCCGTAACTTAACTTTATCAAGTATAGGTTATATTGGTAAGGAACAAAATAATTTCCAAGATTCCTAAGCTACTTTATCATTTTGTCTAAAATATTTAAACATAATTTCTTGAAATTTTTAATTCTACGCCAATTGATAACGAGGTAGTTTTGATTCATCAATTTCATAATTGTCTTGATTTATTAAAGTCAAATCATTTTTATATCCAAATGCATATAAATTCCACCATACATCTTATACACCTTACTACTTTAAACAACAATCCTCAAAAAATTATATAAAATTATCTAAAGTAAGAAACTATCCCTCTGTACTAAATTGATCAAAAATTTATTGAATCTTTTAACCTTATTAAACATTTTAATTAGGTGAAGCTTTAATTCCAAATTATGTTAACTATTCTAAATTCATCTTTCCATTTGAAGAATATTAGTTAAATAGATCTTCTAAAACTTTCAAAAATTTAGAAGATAGATGATTATTTTCAACCAAAAGCATTTTAGGAATTGGTTTAGTATTTCTTCTAGTTACATGCATAACTTCTCTTTTTTTTATATTTAGTTATTTAAGTGTTTTTCCATTATCTGTATCTAATACTACTATTCCATTTCTGATTAGTTTTATTTATTCCCAACCTATTTTAATCTCTTTAGCAACCAATTTACGTAATTCAAATATAGTTGTGTTTCGATAGACTCTTACTGTTACTTTGTTAGATTGGTTTCGATCAATCATATCTGATATTAAATTAATATTAAATTAATTTCCCTTTACCATACTATCCAAAGGTAACAAAGTACCTATCCCTAATGTTTCTGTTTCATTTAACAGTTCTCTTAATATGCTCAAACATCGAAAAATTATTTAATCATCATTTGATATCAATTTATCTACAATTTATTCTATGAATTATTCTTATTATGATAAATTTAATTTAACTAACAATTTAATAGCTTGATCTAATTATGAATTCAAAACAATATGCCACAAGTAATTGATACCTATAATTTAGTGTACATCTACCATTATTTTAAATTCCATCAAGTCATCTTTCTCTTGAACAGTTAAGTTCTCCATACTCAACAAATTTCCGTATTAATCACATAATTGTTTAAACATTAAAGATTGTCTTTAAATTCTATAATCTTTTTAATTTACATAATATAAAATCTATTTAAAACATTTAAAAGCATTTTAAGTCAACTTATTATTTTATGTAAGCAATCTCTGAAAGAAATCATCTAATTATTTTGCACTGAAATTCTCATCCTTTTCTATCAACTCCCGAAACCAACAACTAACTATTTCACTCTCTTAATTGATAATAGGATTTAATATATGTTTATTCCATATTAAATCTAAAAATTATTAGTCAATCATATCAGCTGCAGTTCCATTAATCATAATAAGAGTATTAATTAACAGAAGTCTTTCCTATAATTTATTAATATATTTATTAATTTCATTGACATCATCCTTATTGATACCAATATTTTGATTGTGTAAATTTTCAATACTATCTCTTAGAGTATCATGAATCTTTTATTGTTAAATGAATTTCTTGATAAATTCTTTTTGATCTTCTTCTTCTTAAAGCAAAATATTATTATTTCTATTAGATGACAAAAATTTGCACATAATTTACTAGAGTATTTTTAAAGATGAACTCTCGACCTTCTGTTGTTTTATATTGAAAATTAATTTTTATAACATTTATGTTTTTATTTAGTTTACTTCAAGTTATTTAATTAATTCAATTATATAAATTAGTGATTAATCTTCTAATTTCGCTTTTTTTTACAATTCAGCATATTCAATTATACTCCATAAAGTTTCAATTGCTTCTGTATATAGAAATTATTAATTGTATCTATTTTTATGCATTTCAAAAAGAAATTAAACATGTTCAATTAAAATTAAGTCTTATCTCAAATCTTTAATTAATTCAAGAAAATAATAAATCTGTTGATCTGATAATAATGGAGCAATATCATTAAATAATTTAAATATTATTTGTCTTACTTCATTATCATTAGATTGCATTAAATTCCAAACCATCTATAAGTATTTAATTTCCAATGCATCTTCTATTGTTAAATAAATCTTGATTAAATCTTTAGTTCTCTCTAATAATTATAAGTGAGTACTATGATGAAATAAATTTTCAAAAATTCCTTATTTTTCAATCCATTATAATATTAATTTTGGAGATTAATCATTATAAGCTTATTTCAATAAATCAGTTAATAATTTTAATCCAATAATCTTTTTCTCTAAAAATTTACATCTAAAACATATTTAAACAAATTCTAAACCAAGACTTTATATCCATTCTTTCCTTTAATCTTCAATCATTATTCTGTCCAACAATAAATTGAATGCTTATAATATAATATTGATTTTCTGTCTACCCAAATTACGTAATGCTTATTCATCATATTAAATTAGAGTCTACCTTAATCCTTATAATTTAGGAACATAATCTTTACAAAATAATCGATAAAATTATGCATGTAAATTTCCTAATGCATATATGTAATTTGCCAAAATGTCAACTGATTATAATGTTAAAATCTATTCAAAACCACCTATAGATCCAAAATAATTTATAAATTTTATCAAAAGCATGCTCTTTGAATATCTAGGCCTTAAAATTCCATAAAATTTATTCTACTAATAATCACATTCATAAAGATTGTCATATGAATCATCTACAAATTATTCATTAGAATTATATCTTCTTGCAACATGACTACCACATAATGCCAACCTAGGACTAAATGCTGTTATTTATTCATCATAACAATTATTAAGACCTGTGAATTTCTATTAAGTTTCATATTCCATATTTTCTCCAAAAGCAGAATAACAACGAAATCCTATAGTATAAGTGACAATATTTTCGAGATCTTAACTTTCAGTTCTATTTAGAATTGTACTTAAGATCCATTTATCATTAAGAGCTGCTAAAAGAACTTGCTTTTTCTATAAATTCAAAATAGAATCTAAGTTCTTTGAACGCGTTAAATAGGGCATTAATTATCCACGTTTGATGTTATAGAGTTAGAAATTTGAATGCTCATTTAAAAATCTTACATTTATTTGTTCTTCATTTTTTTTTTCAATAATTCCTCTACTCCAATTCATTCGATTTGTAATTTAGCAAATACGAATACAATCTATTTTAGAACCAACTTTAAGATTATCAATAAATTATTTGTATTCAGGATTTTGATTATATGAATATGCAATCATCTATTATAAAATAATATTGTTACATTATCATGCCAATATATTGATAAATCATTATATTCATATATCATACAAGATGGATCCATAATTTTACAAAACATTACGCTAATTTTATCATCAAAAATATTATTATAGATATACAATAGTACAGACTTAATGAACTATTCAATATGAATTAGAATTTAATCAGGGTATTGTTTATGATTCATTACATGATTAAGTGTAGTACTAACTAATTCAGGTAGATATTAAGCACCTTCAATTGTTTAAGTCTCATTCATATATTACTTTATGTTTTACAAACATTTGACAACTGGTTCATATTATTAATAAGTTTAAGCTGTCTTTATTTTTTCTACATCAGATTGTAATTGCTTCATTGATTATAATTCTTTGCTCATTTAATATTAATATAATATATAACATAAAAATAACATCTTAATGTATAAATAGTAATTAAAATCAAAACAATTGTTTTAGATACTCATACATCATGTAGACTAAACCTGAATGCATAGTAACTTTTGCTATTCTAGGCTGATAACCTTTAAACAATCCTTTCAATCCTTCCTCACTATAAATATTCTACAAAATCTCCATTGTAGCCATCTATTTTGATCCTAAGTCGCTTCTAGTACTAACTTGTTTTCTTGTTTTTACTACATCTAAAGGAAGTGTCATAGTAGCTGTAACACTACTCGCTAACATAGCTGAAAGCAGATTAACTGCATTAGGAAAATTTGTTAATATCTTTCCTATTTCAATTTTTAAATTTTCTAGAAGACTCCAATAAACACATGAAAATAAAATATCTCTTTGAATAGTTATTAAATAAGCTGAATGAAGCTTTGTCCCTAATTGAACATTTTTCAATTTTGAATATCCCACAGTTGATGATTATAATACCTTCCAATATTCTAAAGGAAATGTTACTAAAAATATACTTCAAATTACTTACTTGTTGTTGTTAATGCTCTACTAAATGAACTAGCTACTAAAGGTACTACTAATCGACTTGAAGGTAATTCTAATTATTATAAGAATTTTCTTGTTCTTTCATAAAACATGAAGTAGCATACATTTGATGCTCCAGCTTATAATACTGCGTATTTCCATCCATTAAAGAATGTTGATGCTCCTTCATGTGTGTAAATATGTTAGAAAGCCTAAACAAGAGAATTCGTAGTAATGCAAGAACAATTCTAATAAATTTTAATTAAGGGGTTTATGGCCTAAGATTATCCAATAGCATTTATCATTCGATGAGGTTTCCACATTTTCCACGATTTTTAGAGCATCCCAAAATGATTTATTTAATGTCTTGTAGGTTGTCCTGTTAAAGCTATTTCGTGAATGTATTTAAATTTTGGCTTGCTTCGATGAGAATTACGTTGATGTTAATGCTCATGGCAATGCATTTTATCGACTTGTAATCTTATTTTTAGCACTTCAAATGGATTACTAATAATTGTGCTAATCACACTAGCCAACCCTGATGAAATAATAATCGTAGTGGAACTTAAATGATCCCCTGATTTCATTAAAATAAATAATATTGATTTCTATGTCATATTATTATCATATTTAAATTAGATTTATTATAAAATTATAAAGATACTTTCATTTTATTATATTAATTGTTTGACAGAATAAAAAAACACTTATAAAAATTTTCTTTCTCACATTAAAAATTGTTCCATCAAAAATTAGCTTTTAATAAAGGACATAAAATTTAGATAATAAATCAATTAAATATCATTTTTATCCATAATATATCCTTATATTTGGTTTAAAATTATATATTATTCCCTTTATATAATTAAAGTTTATTCTTTTTATATATTATATTCTTAAC
Organism: Paramecium sexaurelia; assembly: GCA_000733375.1. Classification (NCBI taxonomy): domain Eukaryota; phylum Ciliophora; class Oligohymenophorea; order Peniculida; family Parameciidae; genus Paramecium; species Paramecium sexaurelia. The sequence continues at coordinate 136,217 of JPFM01000062.1, forward strand.
TTAACTTGACTTAATCATATCAATAATAAGTTTACAATTTAATCTATTTGCAGGCTGTTTTGTCTCCATTAATTATATGTTATATAAACCATTTTTAGTATTTATCATATAATAATTTATAAGAAAAAAGTTAACTTTTATAAAAAATTTCATTTATTCTCACTTTAGTCAAACTTCTTACTGATTTTTAATTATTATTTCCTCTCAAACATTTGTAAATTTGTTTTTTATGAATTTAAAAATAACAGATATATTTGAATTATTAAACTTAAAATTTAATTATATTAAATTATCCTTTTAGTTAATTATTTAATATAATAACTTACTAATAAGAAACCTTAAGGCAAATTAAAATATTGGAAATCCTAAAACTCTTTTAGCTAAATTCATGTATTTAATCAAATTTATTAATTGTTTAAAGTATTATATCAATCAATAATGCATTTTAGAAAAATACATGAATCTCTATTATAAAATAATCAAATACTTTTTGATAATTTTAAATAAATGATTATTGATTAAATACAATTAAGGATGTAAGAAAAATTTTTATTTAATTCCTTTAACCTTAAAATTGTTATGAGATTAAGTGATTTTTGAATAATTATAAAATAGTATTATTGTTATATATTTATTAGATTAAGACAATTGTAAATATTCTTATATAAAATCATTCCATGTAATAATAGATTTTAGGTTTGCCTTAATGATTGATAATAATTACTTTTTACATAGCCTTCTTTTTAAGCTTTTTTTATGATGTAAAATGCATTTTATTTTCGATATTGTTATTACATAATTATTTGCAATTAATAGTTTGTTTATTGGAAGTTCTTCTCATTTATATCTCTTCAATAGTGTTCATTTCCCAATCATCCAGAGTTTACATGTATTTTGTTTATGATGTCAATCTTTTACAATCTAAATAAGATCTATTTTTCTGAAATCCAGTTGCTATTCTACTATAAGGTCTTTCATCATGTGTTTTAGGTATGATAGCAGATATTTTCATGGCTGATTCATTTGTATAGAAAGATTGGCCTGTACTTAATGTAGGTCTTGAAGGGAGAAGAGATGATAATTTCGGTTATGAGTTACTAATTTTGTTGACACGAAAAATATTTTCGGAAGAGGAAGACTTATTCTATGGAGTATTAAGTTCTGATATTAATCTGTAGTGTTTTACTTGCATATTAATTTTTATATATAATTTAAAACATATTAAGCATAATTTATTTAATCATATTCAAATGTCATAGTACGGTAAAGCGGAATATTGGGAGGAACGATATACAAGGTATTATCATAGTTAGTATGATATAGAGATCCAGAACCTTTTGATTGGTATTAAAGATTTACAGGGATTAAGGATCTAGTTTAAGCATGTTTTAATCCAGAAAGTAAACTTCTTAATGTAGGAGCAGGGAATTCAAGTATAAATTATATTTAGAATCAATTTAGGATTGAGTGAAGAAATGTTTGATGAAGGATATTAGAATATTACAAATATAGACATTTCTCATGTTGTTACAAAAGCAATGTAAGAGAAGTACAAAGATAAAGGACCTAATTTCAAATGTAATTATAATTTTAAATTTAGATCTTCATATGGATGCTAGGGCTATGGAATTTGAAGATGGATCATTCGATGGAGCAATTGATAAAGGAACTCTTGATGCCATATTAGTAAAAGTTGTAATCTATTAAAGTGTGGAGAGTCATCATCTTCAAACGCATAGAAGGTGATTTAAGAGGTTCATAGAGTATTGGGACCCAAAGGAGTATATTTTGCAATTTCATATGGATTACCTGAACATCGATTATAATATTTGGAAAAACCTGAATATGATTGGTAATTTATAAATGAATATTTATTTAAATAGGAATGTAATTGTTAAATAAGTCCACAAACCAACTATTTCAACTTCTATTGCAATTACTAATGAAGATAAAGATGCACCAAATGTCCATTATATCTATATATGCACTAAAGTAATTCAAATTTAACTTATTTTTAGGGATAATAAAAAGGAGTTAAGCAATGAATTTTTAATTATATTTATAATCAATTATGAACAAATTATGATTATATTAGATTTTAAAATAATCAATTTTATAGGAGTTATACACATTTTTCATAATATTTTAGTAATTCCTACATTTCCTCAAAGTCTGATTATTATTATTCTTGATTTAAACTGAAGATAGTATACCAAGGTTCTCCTGAATCAAGATCTGATAAATTCATCTTTAAATTTTCGGATGCTAATTAAAAAGCACATATAACCATAATTTTTGGTTGATAATAGAGACAAGCATCTGTAAAGAATAGATCATTTAATGAATTTTAAGTTGCTTCATGTAATTTGGACAATTCACCATGTTAAACTGTAATTTTTTATTTTGCTTCTACATAATAGGCTTAAGGCACTATAATATTTAGATCATATCCAATCATTTATAAAATATGTGATTCTGCATCAACAATTTTCTCTATTAGAGTAGATTATAAATCATCTTCTTCTCTTCCTTTATTGTATAATATAAAGCATTTGACATATTTATCTATTTCAATAGTATGATCAAACATATCATTATCTTTTGCTGATAGATAAAGTGATGCTAATCCATAAATGTGACGATTAAATTTTCTTAAAGAAACAGCATGCGCAAATCTATGAAAAATTGATAAAGCCTTTTAGAAGTAATGATTGAATGTGGGATGATATCCATTTTACAATAATTTTTCAAGATTTTATGAAAAATCGTATACTTCCCTGTATAACTTCACTTGATGTTCTAATTTGATTCCATCTTTTAATGATTGAGATTACAACCAAGAATTATGAGACAATAATTTCATGAATTAATTATTTTAAATTCTTCTTATTTTTTTTACATTATTATGTACATAATTTTCGTGTGATTAGAGTTATTTGATTTTCTTTTTTAGAATATCATATTAAATATTTTCAGTTCTATAATTAATTAAAATTATGGGAAATCTTTGTGAAACAAATGAAACAAAAAAACTGACTTCCGTTTAGATGCCATCCAAATAACAAGACGATACAATCGGTTATACTTCAGAAAGAAATATAATCTCATAAAATCAATTAGAATCTACATAAAAGAAAATGAGTATTGAAGATTTCGTGATGTTAAATCAATTAGGAAAAGTAAGGGATTATAGAATACGATAGGTTTTTAGGGTGCATTTGGCAAAGTGTTTAAGGTGAAAAAGAAAGATAATGGCAAAATCTACGCACTAAAGGCCATGAATAAGAAATAAATATTTGATAGCAATTTAGAATAAAATGCAGTCATTGAAAAAGAAGTATTAAATAATAGCAAACATCCATTCATCGTCAATCTAAAATATTCATTTCAAAGTCAAACTAAACTTTATTTTGTACTGGAATATATTGATGGTGGCGAATTTTATTAAATTCTCCAAAGAACTTAAGGACTTCCTGAACCTGTTGTTTAATTTGTTGCAGCAGAAGTTATATTAGCTTTAGAATATCTCAATATGAAATTAAATATAATCTATAGAGATTTAAAACCTGAAAATCTATTACTAACTAAATCAGGACATGTGAAATTAACTGATTTTGGTTTAGCTACAAAAAGAAAAGATAACAACTAGAAATCTTATACATTAGTTGGTACAACTGAATATTTGGCTCCTGAAATTATAAGAAAAGAAGGACATTCTTTTGAAGTGGATTTGTGGACTTTAGGTATTTTAATTTATGAAATGATTACTGGCAAAACACCTTTTGCACATCCTGAAAGAAATCAAATGAAAATTTAATATCTTATTTTAAAGAATAATCCTACTTATCCACCTACCATGTCTCGAGATGCAAAGGATTTAATTAATAGCCTTTTATAAACCAATCCAATATTAAGATTAGGAGCGAATGTATATTATTTCATAATTTAAATAGGGATATGATAGTATCAAAAATCATTCATATTTTAGCAAAATTAATTGGCAAGATCTATATGATTAAAAAGTTAAATCTCCACTTAAAACTTTTGCTGAAGAAAATTCCAATAGATTATAAAATTTATAACCGATGTAAAATTAAATTAAGGAAACTCCTAATAATAATCCTATGCCATAAATTGTTGGAATAAGCTTCTCAGGAAATGACATGGATAGAGGCAGTTCAGTAAAGAATTATTGAAAGACTATTGCAATAATAAATATTTTAATTATTTGATTTGATTCTTCTAAATAATACTTTAATACAGGCTCTTGAAAATATTAAAGATTTATGTAATTTTCAAAAATAGATTACTATTCTTTAATATTTGTATTTTTTACTTAATTCTATTTACCTATGTTATTCATATATTTTTTCCATTTTATTTAATTATAATAATATATATATATCATATTAATCATATCATTAAATCAAAGATTATTATTGTCTTTTGGAATATTAATCTATATATATTATTATTTATTTTATATTTTCAATAATGATATAGACTATTTTCAATGTTTTTATAGATACATTTAAAATATTGGGTGAATAAATTTTAAAATAGTTTTCTATTCTAAAAAACTAAAACATATATAATCCTTAAAAAAATATAAATATAATTTTTGAAGACACAGCTTCAAAGTATTCTTTATTGTTACTCTATTCATAGATTTTAAATTTTTAATAGTATCGAATCAATTAATTAATTTCATCATCTAAAGACAGGCCTAGGTATATATTGATCAAGATTTAACAGAGAAGAGAGTAAATAAATTGGGGGAATATTGATAAATTTAAATATTCTATAATGAGTTTAAGTATAAATATGACTTTGAAATCAAATTTTAAATTAAGATTTTTATTTTAATGGCTGAATAAGAATAGTAATAAGCACCAGCACCAGAATAATAATAAGCAGCTCCAGCTGAAAAGAAAGGTTTCGGAAGAGGAGGAAGAGGATAAAGAGAAAGAAGAGAAGGAGGAGCTCCAAGATAAAATAGAGGTCCAAGAAGATTTGGAGGAGAATAAGAGTGGACTCCATTAACTAAATTAGGTAGATTAGTAAAGGCTGGCAAAATCAAGAGTCTTGAAACAATCTTCTAATTCTCAATTCCCATTAAAGGTAATATTATAATATTTACAAAATTTAGAATATCAAATAGTTGATCATTTCCTTAAGAATTTGAAGGAAGAACCACTTGCTTTAGGTCCAGTTTAAAAGCAAACATGCGCCGGATAAAGAACAAGATTCAAGGCTTATGTAGTAGTTGGTGATAATCATTAACATATTGGTTTGGGATGGAAATCAGCAAAGGAAGTTTAAGGAGCTATTAAAGGTGCAGTCATCAACGCTAAATTAAATTTGATCCCAGTTAGAAAAGGATATTGGGGAAATAAGATTGCTTAACCACACACAGTCCCATGCAAAGTGACTGGAAAGGAAGGATCAGTTAGAGTTAGATTAGTTCCAGCTCCAAGAGGTACTGGTATTGTTGCTGCCATTACATCAAAGAAAGTCTTATAAATGGCAGGAATTTAAGATTGTTACACATAATCAAAAGGAAGCACAAGAACTAGATCAAACTTCTTGAAGGCAACCTTCCATGCTCTTAAAGAGACATACAATTTCCTTACACCAGATCTTTGGGGACACACTAAATTAGAATCAACTCCATTCTAAGAACACAGCGAATACTTGGCTGCCTTAAAATGAGATCAAATTTATCATAAGTATATTAAAATATTAAATTACATGTCCAACAAATTTTTATTTCTTTTGTTGACTTCTTTGTCCATTACTGTGGTAGCTGAAAATTAAATAACAATTGCTTTCGGGTCATGCTTTAAATTTTACAGAACTCATGACACAGATGTTTTTCAAAGAATTTAATCATTTAATCCGAAGTATTTTTTATGGTTAGGAGATGCTGCTTATATTGATTATATGCCTATTTTAGGTATTTGGAGAGCTGAGTAAAATGAGACAAGAGTTAAATAAAAATTTGACATCACTAATGATGATAAATATTACTCCCAATTCAAAAAAAATGTTATTATTAAAGGAGTATATGATGATCATGATAGCAATGAAAATAATGGAGGAAAATTCAATCCTTTAAAAGAAAGTGCAAAATAACAGTATCTTGATTTTATTGGAGAACCTAAAGATTCTCCTCTCAGAAAATAAGATGGTATATACTAATCATTTTATGCTGATTAACATAATAAAATTCTTGTAGTTATGACTGATACTAGATATAATGCTGATAAATATACTGGTGATTCATTAGGAGATAATTAATGGAAATGGTTAGAAAAATAATTTTAGATGGAAAGCCAATTGATTATCATGACATCAGGAGTTTAAGTTATGCATGATGATAGGGATGGACCTGAAACATGGTTTGATTGGTCTAAATTAAAATTATATTCTTTAATCAAAAAATACGATAAACCTATCATTTTCTTGTCTGGAGATGTTCATTATTCTGAAATTATGAAATATCCATGTCCTCATAGATTGGGTTAAAATCTTTATGAATTTACTTCAAGTGGAATGACATTCGCTAATTATGATCATATTCCCTTTGTTAGCCTTATATTTTAATTCTTATTTCCAACCACATTTAGCAGCTATTAAGATCACTATTATAAATCCAATTTTGGTATCTTAAAAATTATTACAAATGATTAACACTCACCTATAAGGATTGAATACGAAACTCATTCGAGTCAAGATTCAAGTATTGTTTTATCAAAAACTATTCAAATCGAAGAACTAAAAAAATAAAACTTTGATGAATCTTAATCTTGTATATTAGATGTCTCTGCCAATGAGAGATAATGGTAAAATTATTTATTGAGAACAAAAGATAACATTTTTATAGTGACTGGTTCACTATTTACATTATTGTTATTCATTATATTCTTGATTTATAATTTTGTGTCTTATATTTCCAGATTTTAACAGTTGTATAAATAGATTTAAGAGAACAAGTCAAAACTTAAATAAGAGTGATATATAAATATATGAAATGTTTATTAAAACATACAAATTTATCAATTTATTTTTTTTTCTTTATAAAAATGCCTAATTATTTATATTTTTCATTTAAAACTTAAAGATATATTGGATTCAGTATCCAGTTGAATTTAACAATCATTTTTATTAATAATAAATGGATTCTAACTTCAATTACTTTTAGATTATGATAATTTAAAATGTTTATAAAAGTCTTTTAATATATAGATTAAATTTCCGACTTATAATAGCCTATGTTTAGATATAGAATAAAAATTTAATTAATATTGCATAATTCATTTTATTCTTGGAAACTACAATTTTTTTTATTAAGTATCAGGTTCAATTCTTAATTTTGATAAAGCTGAATTCTTATAACTTGGAGCGCTGGTTCTACTTTAGTTTAATTTTTAATATTTTGGATTAGTAGTTGTTTTCGTTAATCGTTCAACGATTTTACCCATCTTTTACTAATTTTATTATGAAAATTTAGAAATTCTATTCTTAAGTTCTAAAGTTCTTATATTTATTCAAATCTTTACTTCTTATAGTCTTTGAGCAAAGTATCTTTATTTCTAAAAGAAGATGGTGTTCTTTATAACCGCTACATTAATTTTTCATTTTCTCCAACAATTTTTCTTGCTTCTTGTTTTCTATAAGATAAATTGAGAGATTTGATTGAATTGGCTGAACTTTAACGAGTGACAGATCTTTTTGGCATTGAAGAATAAGTTTTTTAATTTCCTATATCAACTATACGATTCAGAATCTTTGCATTCTCCTTAAAAAGACGCTGTTCTTTTTGTAAATCTACTTGCAGTTTTGTGTAAAATTTATTAGCCCTTATTTACTAATATTTTTCATTATCTGATAAAACATGCTATATTTTGAGAATGCAATACTTTTTTTGAAATGTGAGGATCAGATTTTGTATTTAGGAGTTTGAACTTATGCTATTAAAATTATTCAGCATAACAGACTTTCTTTATAATATCCTATTCGACATATTTGGGTCCTTTCATTTATAATTTTATAATATAAATAATTACTTATTAAAGAAGGTATAAATTATTTAATATTTAGATAAAAAGTTACCGAAGTTGATACTTTCTTAGAATTTTAATTGTAATTAATAACTCTGCATATATTTTTTAATTTTTATTTAAAGAATGAACATTAATCTTAAAATATAAATGATTATATAATAATAATTACAAGAAATAGAATTTAGTATCTGTATTCTAGATATTTTTTGTTATGCTTAGTATTTTGTGATGAGAATATCATTTTGAAAATTTATTTAAATTAAATGTTTGAGAAGGAAATAGTGATTGATGGTAAAGGCCATTTGTTGGGTAGATTAGCTTCTTACATTGCAAAAGAATTATAGAGAGGTTAAAGAATAGTTGTTGTAAGAACAGAATTGATTTAATAATCTGGTAAAGTGTTTTGATGATTATAGGTTCTCTTTTTAGAAACAGAGTTATTTTTGAAGAATATTTGAATAAAAGAATGGCATTTAATCCAAGAAGAGGATATAAGCATTATAGAACACCATCAAGATGCTTCTGGAAAGTTGTAAGAGGAATGCTTCAATATAAATCAAAAAGAGGAGCAGCAGCTTTAGAGAGATTAAAGGTCTTTGAAGGAGTTCCTCCTCCCTATGATACAAGAAAGAGATAAGCAGTTCCAGATGCTCTTAAATTGATTAGACTTAAGAATCATAGACCTTTTTGCACTTTAGGAGATTTGTGTGCTTCTGTTGGATGGAATCAATAATCAGTTGTAAATAGACTTGAAGAAAAAAGAAAGCAAAGGTATTAATTACCAAATAGATTGTTAGAGGTGCAACATATTATAAGAGAAAAATTGCAAAAGAAAACCTTAGAAGAAAAGCTATTGGAGCTAAAGAACTTACTGCTATCAATGCAGAATTAGAGAAATTGGGTTATTGAAAAATATAATAATATAATGTAAAATTAGAAAAATTAATTATTGTTATTTTCATTATAATCTCTTTTATTTTAAAGAAGGTTTTTTGGTTTATTTTTATAAGTTTAATTATCTATTACAATGCTCAATATTACCAATAGAAGGTAATAATTTAATATTTTCTGCTGTTTTAAATAAGCATTATAAACTTATTGCTTTTTAACTTAATATTCGATTCAATTTTGTATTTTAATTTTTTATAAATTAAAGATGACTAATTTTTTTATGAAAGTCAGCTTTTGCTTTTTCCTTAATCATAAAAGTTTGAATTTTTTCTCCAAAACTTATTTTTCTATTTTTTATTTCCAAGCTAGAGCTTTTATTTCTATTACGAGTTGATGGACTCTAGGGATAAGAATGATGATGAATAGAGTAATGACTGATCATCATTTTTGGGGGACAAGTACTTCTAATTTTTAATTCATTTGCAGCTATCTTCAAAATATAGATAATAGATTAGATAGCAACAATTATTTTTTTCCATTTTTTTATATTAAATTGATGTCTTTGATAATATGAACCATATGAAGGAATAGTTTAAAATATAAAGTAATATCTTTTATTTAAAGTTCCCTCATAAGAGGACTCTGAGCTTCTACATCTTTTTCTTCTTATTAACTATAAAATCAATTTTACTTTTGCTATTTTTAATTTCTATTCTTCAGAGATTAAGGCTTGGTTAGATTTTGCTCTAACTCTACTATCTCAGGTATTTTTGAATGAAGTCTTTGACTTTGGTATTTTGGAGATAGAGATATCGAAAACTAATTTATTATCTGATTTTTAATGACAAAGAAGTTTTTGGACTTTTATTGCTTTTCCATATTAATAATTTAGATATAAATTTATAAATATAAATAAATGTGATTTTAAAATAAAAATAGTTACTTAATATAAGCTTTTTTATTAAATAATTTGATGTAGAAAATGTAGTGAGACAATCATTAATTTCAATACAATCGAAGGGTTCTTATTCTTCTTATTATAGTTGAAGAGACTCTTCTTATTCTTATATTTTCAGCTTAGTAAGGTGCTATAGATATTAGAGGAGGTAGCTGATTAGGATCTTTGGTGCTTCCACATCTATTTCTTGAGAGATCAAGAGTTTGATCACAAATTTTTGATGTCACTAATCTCTTTATTCTTGAATCATTAAAACGAAATTCTTTTGTGATTACTGATTTCGAGCATAATTCTTATTTTTATTTTTCACTCTCATACATTGCTTTTACATAATCTCCAAAACCACTTGGCTAATTCTTTCCATCACCTTAAGTTCTACTCCTAAGCTTCTTTTTTGGAGGACTAATAGGATAATTGAGACTTTTAAGACTGCTTCTTCTAGGAGGGATATGAGGACATGAAGCAGTCTTTGATATTAGTTATTCTCTATAAAGTTTACTGTAAAAGAGTATGACTTCCACGCCTAAAATCAGCCTTTTCCACATTAATTTACACTTATTGTATCTCTACTAAGCAGAACAATGATAAGGTAATAATAAAAAAAATTAAGAGACTTTTTTACCATTTTTTCCTTCAATTGAGCTTTCTGAACTTTTACCTCTTAGATAATATTTAAGTCTTTTATTAGTTATTAAAAGTAAATACCTTTTATGATATTATTTTTGTTCATTCCATTCAGATAATTATTTCAAGTTTTCGTTTACCTAATATCTAGGCTATTTTTATTTATATAATCGCACTCTTGTAGTCTAACTTGATTTTAGACTTTAACTTAGAAAGGATCTTTCAAATTTTCGAATAAAACTATTTTCTAAATCATTTCTATAGACTTTTGGTAAATTTTTATTGTTCATTAATTTTATTATATAATAAATTTTTTATATAATAGTATAAAATAAAGTATTCATTTGCCAAGATTTGAAAATACTCTTTATAATCTTTAATCTAATTTAATAAGAGGAGGGAGGGTAAACTTTTTATTATTTATTAATTTCACAGATTATATTCTTAAATTATCTGCTGAAATGTTATTATTTCTTGTTGATAAAATTCGATTAATTCTGATTTAATTAGATTAATATTTTAGATAGATAGGAGATTTCTTAAAATTAGGAATTTCTTTTTTTTGTTATTTTTGTGTTAATTCATCTTAAGCTTCAACATATTCTCCAAAGGTTCCTAATTTTAATAAGCAATCTTTTTTTCTTTTTCTTTGATTTCTTGGTAAAGTTTCTGGAGTGGGTAGATTATATAATTTTTTCTTAGGAATATAAAATTTGTAGATATCATATCTGGCTTTTTCATATCTAAACAATGAGATTATCACATTTATATATTTTTTCCATAAATTTCTTAAAGCTTATTTTTTATGTTGTTTACAATAATGATAAGGTAAATATAAAAAGATCTATTAATCCTTCATATTTAAGAATCCATCCATATTACTTTATGAACTAAGTGATCTTTTATGATATTTAAGCCTAATTAAAATTATTATTTTTTACAATTAATATTTAGATATCCTTTCATTAATTTCGTTAAGTTCTTTTAGCTTGAATAATTAGTCTAGTTAATTGTTATCTTGCAAATTATTTTCCTATTAATTGTTGAATTTCGATAAATCATTAAGAGATTTCTAATGAAATGCTAATTAGGAATATTTCTATTAAATATTTTTAAATCCTTAAGCCTTCATTATTTTAGTAGTATAATTAGTATATTCATTTATTTGCAAATTAGCAAATAAATTGTATAAACTCACTTAAAATTGAGTTCAATTTAGATAAAAATTAATTAAAACAAATAAACTATTAAGAAAAGAAATAAAAATCAGCTAAGTTGATTAAATCACTGTTTTCTTTTTTATTAGAATTGATTATTCCCACATACATCAAGATATTTTAGTTTCCTCATTTATAATCACTAATAATTACTTTTCTTCTTTCATCAATACTACTTTATCTCTCATTCAATCATTCTTTATTCTCTTTTTTTTGGAATTCAATATTTTTTCATTTGTCTTTACATTATTGTAAATAAAAAATGCTTTAAATCAATCCTAGTAAAAGTAGAATGTAATTGGATCCTAAAAATCATTTCCTTATTATATCTCTACAAAATTCAAGATATTTCAATTTATAACATTATAAATAATTAGGTTTAATACATACTAAAGAATCAGTATCAAAATATAGCAGCAGATTTATAGAAAATCAAAAAAAAAATATAAGAATATTAAGTTTAAGTGTTGAATAAACAATCTACCATGATTTTTAATTAAATATGCTTAACAAAGTATTATTAAAATAAACATTAAAATAATTACAAAGAAAATATTATTCGATCTACAATCGTCAATTGATAACGAAACAATAAATGATAGACTCATCTAAGAAATATAACTTAAGATATGACATAATTTATTTTCGGAATTTATATTGAAGATGATAAATAAAATATGAAATATTAAGAAATTTAAAATTTTATAGGATTTTAGAAGATGAGACTAAATAATGATTAATGAATTTGTATATTATTCTTTTTTGATTAATAATTTTAATCAATTTCAGATATTATTAAAAAAATTATCAAAGTACTTTATTTAATTTAATAAAACAGCATAATTATACTAAATGAATGGTATCAATAGAATCATTTGTTACCGCTTTCAAAATATTATTATTTTTGTATTTATTGACTGAAATTTCTACTTTATTTAGATGATGAACTAGACGATTGGTCAGTAGTTGATGAAATTTTATTTTGACTTTGATTTGCACTAAATTCATAACCCTAAAATAGACCTTAATAATTTTAATAACAGTACCTTGAATAGCAGAATCTTTTAAAACAACAAGATTTTATTGAATAAGTTCGTTATTTTCTTCATCTTCAATAAGAATTTATTTTTAATCGAAATTATCTTCAGTCCTCTAATTTAATGAATGCAATTTACATTAGGCAAAAATGGAGGTATAAGCTCAAAATTTTAGAGTTTTTGCCAAGGAAAATTTAAAAACCAAGGATGCTGACGGATTTCTTAACTTCCATTAAAGCCTAATCGTTATTAAGGCTTTCTTTATAAAAGCTGGAAAGGATTTGAATTAATAAAATACTCTATTGATAAAATCAGCGCCTTCCATAGACCAATTATCAGGAATGTCTGATTTTTTAATTTGAACTTATTTAGCCATGATTTAATCTCTAATTTCTTATCGTGACCTTCCAACATAAGGTCTCTAATAATTTAATCAATTAATACTCTGCCTAACATAAATTCATAAGCGATCACTCCTAAAGCATAATAGTCTGCTGCATATGTATGATTTTATCTATACATTACTTCTGGAGCTAGAAGATTATTCAAATATTTACCCATGTATCCAGGGGTTCCACTAGTATCACTTGAATTTTCAGGCTTCATAACTCTAGCAATACCAAAATCAGTCAAATGAACATATCCTTTTCTATCCAAAACTAAGTTTTCAGGCTTAATATCTCTATGAATTATTTAGTTTTCATGAACGTATTCTAAACTTAAAAAGATACAGGCAACAAAGAACCCTCAAAAGGTTTATTTATAATAAATTACTAGTTTATTCTTCATTAAATTTTCTCATTCTTCCTACGTGATATCTTAAATCTCCTCCTGACATATAATCCATAATTAAGTAGAGAGTTTCTCTATCTTAATAAGCATAATTCATATTAACTAAAAAAGGATGCTTCAATTCACTTAATAGGATTCTTTCATTCATAACTGAATTTACACTTTTTTTTGTTATAATTCTATATTAATATAAATAGATATACAAAGCTTTTGACATTTCTTTCATTGCGTAGATTTAAGCTGTTTTTTTGTGCTCTACTTTCCAAACTTTCCCAAATCCTCCTATTCCTACAACAAAATGAAAATGAAATGTATTTCTACAATAAAAATTATCCTGAAATAGTTCTTTTAATTGATTAATTGATTAAGTATGAATTTATTAAACCTATTATTTTACAATTTAAGGTTTTTATTTATTTTAAGTTATTTCTCTAGCTTTTGCAAATAATGCTTGCATTTATTGTGAATTCGAATTTTAGTTATTTTATGTATCAAACGCTTCAATAGTGGTAGATTTATTATGTTTAATTAATTTAGTTAAATTACTTACATCTACTTATGATCCTTTATGAGAATGTAATGGTTTTAAGAGATTTTATTCAGAATTTTATGGTGAGACTTGTGAACTGTTTGGAATATTTATAGGAGCTCTACAATTAAATAGTAATGAGGATATCATAGGTTTTTTAATAGAACTTGGACTATTCACTTAGCTTGGTTTTCTCGAACCTTGAAGATTCAAGTTCATATAATTTTAATAAAAATTTATAATCAAATTATAGAAGTAATGGAAAATTGTAGATCATTTCTAGGAATGATAAAGTTCATATGATTCTAATCAATCTAAGATAAAAATGGCAATAAGTTAATTCAAAACTATTACTACCATAGTTGTACAAGTCTTTTCTATGTATTTCTTTCTTAAATTTTATTGACTTTGTAGTATAAAGAAGAGTAATCTGTATCGTATTACCCAGGACCAGGTCTTGGTTAAGGTACACTTATAGGATAAATTTATTTTCCAAATCTATCTCTATCATCTTCTATAAACATATGACTAGGATTTAATTTCTATTGTATAATATCAGGTTCTAAGAACTATTAAAATTATTTTTTTGGTGAACATTTCTCAAGAGCTTTCTCAATTTCTTATCTTATAGTCTATATATTAAATGGTTATGCTTCAATCAATTCGTCTTTAAAAGATGCTGAAACTCTGATATCAAAAGATTTTCCTGCTATCTCTTAAGGAGGATCAAGTTTCACTTTACTTCTCTTTCTAAAATGCTACATTTCTAGGTAATGTGATTTTTCTTTATAGCTCTATGATCTTTATTCTCTTATAGGATTAACAGGTAACAGAGACAAACCTTAATCTACAACTTATTCTTCTGGCCTTATCTTTGGCATAATTGTAGTTCGTATAATTTTCTTATCAAAAGGCATTTTATGAACTCTATAAAGATTTGTAGTTTGTAAGTTAGTTAAAGGTTTTTAAATGTGATATCTAAAATTATCTTTCTTATGAGGAGCAAATGTTGGACCTGCTAAATTTTTGTGGCTTGAAGAATCTGTTGAAGTTTCCAAATTTGACATATCACATACAACATTAGTGAACATAGAGCTAAATCCTTTAGTTTGATTCATTGTTGTTCCTTTATTTTAAAGCATAATCTTTTTCATCGTACTTTCATTTATGTAAATTTTTGAGTTAGGAATAGAAGAGATAGGCATTTAGAATTCCGCCATTATAATAAATTTTATACAATAATTAATACTAAATTTATGATTCAGCAGTTTTTTAATATCCAAACAATTTTTAACTATTAAAATTTTCTTAATCAACTTTCATAAAGCTAAAAAAATTATGTAGTCAAAATTATATGAACAATTTTGAAAAATATGAGGGGTAATCTATAAAGTAAAAAAAATATATATTAATCTTAGTAGCTTAATAATTTTTTGGCTTGGCATTTTGATATTATAATATAAACTATTCATTATTACTTATTTCTCTAAGAACATTCAAATAAGTTTCATTCTGTTTTTACTTAATTATTCACTAAATAAATTTTATTTTGTTATTAATAATTATTAATAAGCATTTAATTTACTTGCTTAAGGCAAGAATTACCATACTTGAGTAAAAAAAGGTTATAAAATATGACAAAAAAATTAGGAAAGAGAATTCAATCAAGATAATTTTAAGTTTAAATATACAGTAATCAATCGAAATATCCAAAGTTACAATCAATGAGATATAAAAGAATTTTATCTACTAAATTTATTAATTTCATCTGCTGCCTCGAATTATAAATGAATTATTGCTATCTGTATAGCATTTAAACCATCATTCTATTTAAAGATATATATTATACATTCTTGGTTGATACTTCTGCGCCTTAACGAAGAAGAAATTAAATTATATCATGTGCTCCTGTCCTTGATGCTTATATTAAAAAAGTATTCCCATTTTAATCTTAACAATTTATATTGATGTTCTAATCATGATTCAATAAATCTTTTAAGTCTTGCAGTCTGTGATCTTCTATAAGAGAGAATGCTCTTTCAATATTAGATTTATCATATTATTGGCTTTCTTATAATAACATACTTCTAAAAAGAAGAGAGAAGGGATCCATAGATTGCTAAGTTATTAAATTGGGAGTAATAGAAGTTTATCTTTGAGAGCTTTTTGATTTTGTTTATTATTCGAACTCTTTTTGTTATATTCTTTGAGAACTTTATAATTAATAAATATTTTGATTTGAATTAGTATTTGCATGTAATAAAGCTTATAAATTACGAGAACTTTAAAATTTGATATTTTAAGCTGATGCATACTTCTAAGTAGCTAATAAATTCTTTTATTTCTAAGTCTTTTTTAGAATCATTCTTTTAGGAAATAATGGATTAATATCGTTTCCAGTTTATTTTGATTCATTCTGAAATAAAAAAAATATGATACTGATCCTATTGGAGAGGCTAGTCTGCTTCTTGAAATTTAAGGAATGCTTAAATTAATTAATTATCGATCATAATTTTTAACGGAATCCAAATCTTTTAATGTCTTACAATAATCAATATAAATCTTTTCCATTTGAGAAGCTTAATGTATTCTATAATCTTCAAATAATCCTGTTAAGATTTAATGATATTGATTTGAAAATTTAATTTTTATATTATTTAAATCTAATCTTAATAGTTCCTATTCTAAATCATTAATTAACTTTAACTCTCTATTTAATTAAAAAATTTATACAATAATTTTCAGAATCGTTTTACACTTCAATAACTAAATTAATAATTTCTGGAAATTTTAAAAGATCTTTGTGTAATAACTAGTTTTTAGTTTCATCATCAATAGTATTAACAATAACTCTTTATTTCAATAAATTAATATCATTTGTAGATATTAGATTTAACATTTAATAAATGTATTTTATTTTAAATTAAGTTTGTGCCTCTATTTCACATTAATCTATTTAAGTGGTATTTGGACTTAAAATACTATTATCGCTATGATGACCTTCATAATTTTATTCAACAGAGTAAAACAAACTCTCAATTTCATATTATTTTTTATATTAATTTCTCTTGAATTTAAATAAATATTTACATTTAATAATGCAATTTATTATGTACTTTTACTCTACATTTCTAAAAATGTTTCTGAATAGCAATTCTTATTTAAAAAGTTTAATTTTTAAACAAATTTAATTTCATCTTCTTCCTGTTAAGGCTCATATTTGATTTTCAAACACTTTTAAGCGTGATTTTATAAATAATATTTTGTAAATTAAGAAGCCTTAAATGAATTGAAGTTTTCAATAGCATCATTATCCTTTTATGTTTGAATAACCTTATCTCCAAATTTTTTTACTAATTTCAAAGCAAATTTACTAGAAGCATATCGATATATTTTACTTTTATAACATAGATTTACTAACCAAAGAATAGATATTAGATTGTTTATTTTCCTTAAACTCTACTTATTAATCTTAAATTTATGATGCCTTATTAATATAACCTGGTGTTTCAAATTCTATTTGCTTTTCATTTTCTTCAAAAGCAATAGTCACTTTGATTATTTTTTTTTAAATTTATTATATAGTCTAAGATTATTGATTTTTAGTTTTTACTTTTTTATCATCTTTCTTTTCCTTAAGAGCATCAATAATAGTTTTTATTGGTAGAATTGATTCAGTATCTTAAATACTATGATTAGGGCTAATTTTAGTTTATTTTTTAGTAATAGTGCTTAATTTAAAATTAAGCTTTGTTTCAATAGATTTAGGTGTTTTTTCATCTGGCATATTACTTAATGTCTTTGAAAATTATCTATCAATTATTGATTCTTTATTCCTTTTAGTTTCTAATTCCAATAATTGTTCCTTTTCTCTATGAGTATGTAGCATTTATCTTAATTTTCTCATGAGATGACAGCTTTTTTCATTTAACGATTCAATTTCTGTTATATGACTAAAGATCTTAATTTTATTGAATTTAGGATAAATTTTTGGTCTTTTAGTAAATTCACATGTTTCTCCCAAAACTTATACATGCTGAACCTTTGGTTTAATTTAATAAGTAACATCTTCACTTCTATTTGAAGTTAGAGATACTTAATATATTTCATTTTACTGTTCTATTAGTTTTGGAATAGAAACTGTATGATATATGCTTTGGAATGGAGTTATTTGTTGAGCTTCCTAAATTTGTTCTTTAGGGGATTCTACTTTTGTAATATTTATATTATTAAGAATAGTTAGAGTCTCAGTTTTATTTCTTTAATGTTAATTTATAAAGCGAAAATCTCCTGAATTTCCACTTGCCTTTCTCAGTTTAACTAAGGCAGTTTTTGGAGTATCTTAAGTTTCTGTTTTCATAACAGTAGTTAAAATTGGGAGTTTTTTTTTTGAATCTACAAAGTGACGAGATGTACTTTTAGAGTAAACTAAATATTTATTTCCATTAGATATTGTAGAGCTGACATTTTTATTGTGTTTACTTCGAGCAGATGTAGTGGGAGATGTCACATTAGAGATTAATTGATGACCTGCTAAATTTGTGAAAAATTTGTTAACTTAGGATTATTTCATTAATTTTAAAAAATACTTACAGAAAAAAATAAAATCAAAATAAAACATAAATTACTTATCAAAAAAAGAACAATTTTATATAGCATTACTTAATAGAGTTAATAATTTTGATATAATAGATATGTTAAAAGATTGATATAGTAAAGTTGAACATTAGATTTGTAAATTATGAAGTACAGATTTCAAATTTTAAACATTTTCTAAATTAAAATGAGATAGTTAGTAGATAGTTAGTATTATTAAAAGTTCATTTTTTAATATAATACGTATTTATTCATTATTATAAATTGTCAAACTCAAATTCCCATATAGAGTAATTAAATAATTGAACAAACACAATAAAGATGGGAAATATTGAAATGAAAGATGACGCGTTCACAACTTAACAAGAATGTTGTCATTGTAAAGGGGTTGGATATGTTACACCAAAATTTTCGAGAAAATATTTAGATCAAGATTTGTCACCTACTTAAAAAAGAGAAAGGGATTAGTGTTTAGATTGTTTAGGAAAAGGACATCTAACATTAGAACACTGTGATGAGAAAAATTTTACTATATGATAACTTATTCAATGATACACACATATTTATACATATAATTTTTATATAAAACCATTAATAAATTCAAGATTTACAAGATTTAATTATCAATAATAATTATTAAGTTATAATAAGAATTAATGACATTATAATAATGAAAATTAACCATATACAAAACATATTATTCTAAATTCTCAAAATCTAGGCTTAAAATTTTTGAAATAATAATATAAGACTATGTAAGTATAATAAAATTGAATAAATTTTGAATACTCATAAATTAATAAGAAGTAAAAATTATTATAAAAATGGTTTGATACATATAAATATTTTCATAATTTTTACCTATATGATCTTGTAATTTAGTCGAATATCAGAGTTTGAGTCAAAAATAGATGATTTTATACTTAACATAGAATTTGGATAAGAAATTTCATTATTATGATTAGCAAAATTGTATTATGATTTTTATTTTAAAATAAAAAAAATTTAAATTAGAAGGATTGTAATTTTTAATTCTGCAATGAATTTCATATAAATTAAGTTATGCAATTGTTTATATCTATGATTATCAACATTGTTGTGATATTTTTTAAAACTATTTTATAGAATATATAAGTAAGTTTTAGATTATTAATCAATCATAAATATTTATGTTAATGATATAATTATTTTTTGAGTTTTTAATTCTTTAGGTGTTTTAAAAGACATTTAAATATAAAGAAAATTTAATTCATATAATATTATTTATGAAATAATCAAATCAAGAAATTACTCTTGCTACTAAGGAAATCTCGAATTTGTATTGTAAATCTTAGATCGCTTGGCTAAAAATTTTAATATTTATGAAATTACTTCATTATTTATGAATTCTACTTCAGAATCACAATCAATTGTGAGTGCTTTCATTCCACCTATTACTAAACCTTATATAAAGCTTGCCCAAAGTGATAAATACTCGTCTTGTTAACTAAATTGAATAATATTTTACATTTTATCATTTAATCTGATTCTTCTTGTCATTTGAAAACCAAGTTTTGTAATTGTGTTGTTTCCTTTCTTTTATTCTTCATATCTATCTTCAATATCATAGTGAGATCCAGATTTGTTTATTTAAATTTTTGAAACTTGTTATCCAAACATATATGACCAAAAGTCTTTACAAAAGAATTTTACATAATCTGTATATTTTCCTTAATCCTGATTGAAACGTATCTTTTCAAACTATGTTGAGGCCAATGATTCCATAACATTTTATCCTAATTTTTTGCCCATCTCAATCAATCTAATCTATTTTTCATTTTTATCTAAATCAATTATTGATAATACTAAGTTTGGAATTCTACTATACATTAAACATATAAGTGCTTAATAAATGATAAACAATTGGATATTCGATTGTAGATTAACGCTTGTATTGATTTGACTTAGGCAATTAGATTTTTTGAGTTGGTGATTAATCCATATATGTAGTTATATAAATATTATAAATAAATTAATTTTAAATCTTTAAAGCTCTATTCTAAACAAAATATAGATAATTATTTTATATAGGTATTGAAAATCAATTGCCAATTGTTTCAACTAAGTAAACTTAAAATTTTTACTTCAATTCTACAAATTCATTTCATTTATCATCTCAATTTAAATACTATGAAATAAATTAAAAAATATCATCTAACAAAATTAAAAAAAGAACTAATATTTATTGGTTTTTTTAAAGATTGAAAATACAATAAAAAAAGACTGTTCTCCTTTTAACAATTAAAATTACTCTAATGTAACTTAATTTATTATTAAAGAATAAATACTTAATTTTATCTTATTTTAATCTATAGAATAATTATAAATAATTATTTTATAAGTTTCTTCAATTTTAAGATTATGTATTTAATTCTTCTATATTTCGAAAGAAGTTTTATTTGTGCATATATAATTGAATTACTGATTAATATCTTTTCTACAAATTATTTTAATTGTAGTTTTTGTAAATTAAGATAGATTGAGTAAAAAATTCTATTACAACTAATACTTTTCATCTTAAATTTAAATAAAAAACTAATTTCTGATTTTCATATTTGAAATGAAAAAAAAAAATCTAAATTTTCCTTTATATGCTTAGTTTCCACTAGGACTAGGCTAAAAGTTAGAGGAAGTTTTTTCGATTAATAAGGTTAGGTTTATAATTTACAATTAATTTAAATAATTTAGATTACTGATTTTCTTAAAATTTTAAACAAATTATATTTATCAATATTGCTGAAGTTTTGATAAAAATGTTGTATGTATTTTGAATTTTGATAAGAGTGTAAGTGTTTAAATTAAAGACTATAGAAAAAATGAGCTCGTCTCAAAATTTTGAAAGAAAGTAAATCCTATTTATTATTAAACCGCTAAATACCATTGTAAATTTGATATTTAACTGAAGAGAGTAAAGATTATGTAAATGAAATCAGATTTCTTTTAAAAATTTAAAAAAAGTGGATATTTGGAATCAGAGCATAATTTCAAAGAAAATTATTTAGAGTATAGTAATAGGCTTTGTTTTATGTGGTAGAAAAATGTTATAAAGTAAAGAAACTATTACTTAATGGATTTAGGCTTTTAATCAATATCTATTATTGAAGAAAGAGGTGTTCAGCAGATATACCAATTAATTCAAATAATAATTAATAAACTATTTCGGTTAATTATATCAAATTGAGAAAGGAACAACTTAAAGATAACAAAAAATTGATTTTATATATCTATATATTATTATTATTAAATGAATTAGAAATAGGAGAAGAAAATAGATAATATAACTCTCTAATGTAAAGATTATTCTTAAATTAGAACTTAGAAGTATGGCTGAAGACGGTGCTGGAGAATCCCTAGCTGCAAGTTTGAATTTAGATTAAGAAGATCTTATTAGTATAAATTTTAATTTATTTTTAAGTTTGGCCTTTAGAATAAGTATAAAGAAACTTTAAGGAATTTATGAGATAAACATCTTCAATCGATATTGAACAGGACAATGCAAAAGAAAGAATAGATTTTCCCGCTGATATGGAATGGCCAACTGAAGACGATTTAGATTCAATGTTCTAAAAATCTATGAGCAAGTAATTTACATTTAGAGATCTATTAAAGAATTTAAGGTCGTTAAAATAAAAAGAAATGGAAAGATAATGAAAAATAATTTTTAACATGGATCATTATTAGATATTGTTTATGGAAAAATAAAGTTTGTAAAGAACTTGTAAGTTTTTTTTAATTAAAATAGAATGATCAAGATTGGAGATACATTGCTTAATTGATAGTAGGAAGAAATGCTACTTAATGTAAATATAAATGGTTGGCTCGATCAAAATTTAAATTAGTATAAGTTCCTTGGAGTAAGGAAGAGGATGAAGCTTTGGCTTAAATATATATGGAATATTAGAAATAAGGTAAACATAGTAAATGGAGTGAAATTGCCAAAGAAATTGCTTTAAGATGCAAAACATAAATTGTTAGATAAGGTAAACAATGTAGAGAAAGATGGATTAATAAATTAGATCCATAAATTTCTAAGTAAATGATAATTTTGTTATTTTTTATAGAGGACCTTGGACAAAGGAAGAAGAATTAACTTTATTGTAATTAATTCTTAAGAAAGGAAAAAAATGGTCTGAAATTTCAAAAATTATGAAGAATACACGCACTGAAAATTCTTTAAAAAATAGATATCATACTATAATGAAAAAAGAAAGAAATAAATAGCCTGAAGCCAAAGAAGAAATTTAATAAGAAATTGTAGACCTATTATAATAACATAACCATAACTATTAAGCTGATAATTTAGTTCATTTATATGAGGATATAGATCCAAAGGAACTAAAAATTATTCTTTAAGTGATTGATAGATTAAGCGAGAGTACTGGAAAATAAATCAAAGTAAGTACATTAATAACTGATTAATAAATGCAATAAGAATAATTATATGAGAAACAATAAAAAGTTAAATAAGAGAGTTAAATTGATTAAATCTAGCAAAAAAATGAAGAGGCTAACAATAAATAAAGATTTCTTGATACCATGGAGAAAATTAAAATTGATTTAGATTCATAAATTAAGAAACTTGTAAACAAATAAGAATTAGATTAAAATTGCACAATCAATCTTCTAAAATAAATTTTAAAACCATAAGGTATTAAATAATAATAAATCTATTAGAAAATGAAACTAATTAATTGTAATTTGATTAATATTATGACTAAATGATTTTAAATTTTTAAGCAAATCAAGTTGAATTTGAAGTTGAGGCAATCACAAATTTAACAGCTTAGGATGTAGAAGATTGTTAATTTGGGATTGTTGATTTTGAATAATCTAACATTTTTATGATACCTTAACAATATTTGTAGGAAGTTATAAATAAAGTTCATGGTTCTTCAACATAAGCTTAAATGTAATAATAATAATCATTATTATAACAATAATAACAATAATAGTAATAATAATAGTAGTAATAATAATAATAATAATAATAATAATAATAATAATAATAAACTCAATAATCACAATAAATTTAACAATCTTAAATATAGTAATAATAATAATAATAAAGATTAACTATTTCATCATCACTCAGATAATCTATACCATAATCATAATAAGCTTAGCCTCTTTAAACATCTTAACTATTTTTAGGAGATTAATTTAATCTTGTTAATAGTTAATATGATTTTGAAAATCAATAATAATACTAATAGTAAATTCCTGTATAAATTCTCTATCCACAAATTATTTATTAACCTATTGGATAATCTATAAACTTATCTTAAGGTCTATAATAAAATTATTGGATGTAACAGTCATATTACCAACCTCAATATTACATAAAAGCATAAGACTAATAATTTACCAAATCAAATATAGAAGAACCAAAATGAATATTTAATTAATTTTTATATTATATTTATATGTAGAATTAGGATAAGTAAAAAGTTATTGAAACGAATAAAAGTAAAGTAGCAGCCAGATTTCCATTTACGTAATGAAATTCTATTCAAAAAAGAGTATTTCTAGAATAAGGAATTGAATACTATTATTGTACTTGTGGACTTGGATCTACTCAACCATTTTGTGATGGATAATGTGAAGGTACAGGATTTGAGCCAGTCAAGATAATACCAAAAAGAAGTGGAAAGTATGATTAGATGTGTAATTAAATAAGTGCTTTACTATGTGGTTGTAAAAGATAATGCGATCCTAAAAATCCAAACTGTGATGGTAGTCATTCGGTAGTTGATTTAGATTGGTGAATTTATGATGATGTAATTAGTAATCAACTAATTTGTAAATTTTGGATAAAATCTGAATTCTTAAAATTTTTGATTTCAAACATCCATTGTTTCTTTTTAGTTTTCAAATAAGAATATTAGATATATAAATGAAAGCTGATTTAAGAAAGAAATAAATATTATTTATT
Organism: Paramecium sexaurelia; assembly: GCA_000733375.1. NCBI lineage: Eukaryota > Ciliophora > Oligohymenophorea > Peniculida > Parameciidae > Paramecium > Paramecium sexaurelia. Next base: position 160,898 of record JPFM01000062.1, read on the forward strand.
CGTAGTGTTTATGATATTTTTCTTTTTTTTATTACTTTTGTATTTGTTTATATGAGAGTTCTTCTTCTAAATAATAGTGTTGCATAAGACTCAAATAAAAATTTTTTATTGGTTTGAATATACTTTGAATTAGCTTGGAGTAATTTGATTGTATTTATACTAAGCTTTATTATTAATAAATAACAGTTAATGAGCAACAAATATCAATAAGCCAAAGATTATCTGACTGCATGCTTTTAATGTAAGGGATTTGAACCTTTCTTTATTGTCACAAAAACATCACTTTTACGTATTTTAGACAACATGGCCTAAAAATAATTTGATAGAGAATTAGCAGATGAACTATTAGAACGTTGTCCAACAAATTACAAAGGCTTTGTTAAAATTGAAGATTTTATCGAGATTGTAATAAAGGCAGACATAGTATTGAACGAAAAAATCAATAAAGCCAATTAATTTATAGTGAATCAAACAGAGGAATTAGCAAAACTAACAAATAAGAATAGATCACAAGTTTTATAAATTCGAGTTATAGGGGCTAAGAATTTACATTAAGGATTGATTAATGCTACAATTAAACCATATTTTGTTGTGCATTTCAATTAAGAGAAAAAGAGTTCTCGTTTAGCGCATAATGATATTAATAACCCAGTTTGGGATGAAACCTTCACATTGTAATAATGATTTTATATATAATAAAAAGTCCGATAAAGTCTGGAAAGGAACAAACTTATATATCAATTTTAACTTTAGACAGTTCAAATAATAAAAGCAGTTTGATAGGAGAAGTTCATTTTGGATTAAGAGAATTGGAAGATTAAATGAAACATAATTAGTGGTTTAACATTTATGATCGACATGGTTAAATAAGTAATGGTAGTTTGTAATTAGAGTTACAATTAATACTTGATGAAGTATTATACTATGTTTATAAATTAGTAAATGTTCTATGAATAAGCTTAACAAGTAATGCAATAACAAATTTTGAATCAATAAGATGAGAAGAATTAATATGAAAATGATTTGAAGAATCTTTATTCTCCTTTTTAGAATGGTTTATTGCAACCAAAAAGGTTAATTGTACCTGATGCTCCTTAATTAATGTTTGTTTAGGAGTTCTCCAAACCAATTATCTACTAAGGGGATAAGAAAGTGGATTTAACTGTTTATAAAACACCTTAATTAAGTGATAGTAGAGTATTGCAAATATTGAATCAACCTCCTGAAAGTGTGACTACAGTGCATCCAGAAATTGATTATCCAGCAAGGGATGATCTGAAATAAAAAGGCAATTATGGATATGATCATGTTACAAAAGATATGAAATTAACAGCAATCTTTATACTTTTTTATTTACTAAGTAGCATTTATTTATGCTGGGTTAAAACGGATTTTGTAAATATCACTATTGCATTGTGTACTTCTTTGATTGTAGGTCTTAATTATTTTGAAAAGAATCATTTAAATATATTTGCCATCCTTATTATCTTGACATTATTGTATGATGTATCCTGGTTAGCTGCTTATTCTGGAGTATATTAATTTAATATTTATAGGTTTGGTGGGATCAAAATAAATAAGAAAATCCTTAATAAGAATCTTAACTTGTTACTTCTCAAAGAATTACAATTATAATTAGCTATTTTGTAATTGTTTTAAAGATGGCTTTATCATGTTAATTGTGGAATTTGAAGAAGAATATAGAACCATTGAATAATCATAAATAATTTGGAATTGGAACTCATTTATATCAAGCAAATGGTGGACATATAAATCCATTTATTTAATGAATAATATATATATATATATTTTTGTAATTGTCAATAACATTTAATATCATATTTTCTCAATATTTAAGAATATTATCAGAAAATTATGAGTTCAACTTTTTTATTTTGAAATCAAATTTGAATATGATAAAATTTTCAATTTGATTTTATTAAGAAAATATTCTTAAAACTTTCATGCTTTATAAAATCAACTAATACAACTCAATAAACTTTAAAAGTAGCTTAGTTATTAATTTTTATTATACTTATAGGATTAAAGATTATAAAACATTCATTTTGAGTATATTAAATTGGAAAAAATAGGAACAATGATATTTTTAATAAATATATGTTTTTCAATCCTAGATCATAATTTTTCTCTTCAGTTTTCTACGATTAACAAATATTCTTATTGGATTTTTTTTACTTTTTTGCATAAATTTTTCATAGGATTAATTAACCCTCTCAATAATATTGTCTATATTAAATTAAGGAAAGTAATATTTATAAGATTACATAACTTCAAATTCCAAATCAGGGTTATAGGTTGATACTTTAGAATTAGTAGTAACAAGGGATTTTTCTTTTTCTTTTTAATGAATATTCAATTTTTCTAAGATTTCATCAATGTACTATTTAATATCTTCTTCTTTTTCTTTTTTTTTAAAATTATTATCAACAATTAAAGACTATTTCTTTACATTTTTTCTGGCAAATGTTTATTATTGAAGTTATTCTCGCTATTAATCAATCTATTTACAGATTAATTAAAATCTGGAGCTATTAGTTGGGGATTTCATAATAGAATTAATATTTCCTTTTATGTCTTCTTGAATAGATCGACAAGAACTGAAATTGGATGATTCCAAATCTTATATATTAACTCTCATTTTCTAAGTGCCTTCCTCATTTTAATCATGATTTGGTCTAATTAAATAAATGAATGAATACATTTCATCAACTAATTTCTAGCTAATCATAAAATCTAAACATCCATTTTAAATTTATAATAAATTAGGTAAAGTATTATATTTTCTAGTTCTCCTGAAATCTTTATAAAATTTTCTTTATTAATCCTCATTTTATCTATAATTTGTCAATAATTTGATTTTATCCACCTAATAAAATGTCATCGGACATTGCAAATACCCGTGAGTCCATCCACAGATTTCACATGTCCTTCCTATAACATTTTTTTTCCTAATACTAAATTTATATTAATCTCGAATTTTACACATCTTTTCAAATTCTTATCTATCATACTATAATATTTCATAAAATGCAGCTCTAGAAATCGCTGCAATCTTACTGTATCCTTAACTAATAATAATATAATCATAGTATCCTTATTCAGTGAATTCTTATTCTCCAATTACAGTTCCTCCTGTCAATTATTTAAGAACTATAGGTTGTCTAGAATTATGACCTAATAGAGTAAGTTCTCCACTTAATAAGAAGATTAAGTGATCAGCAAATTATTATGCTTTTACAACCTCATCACCTGGTTGCAATTTCAAAACTTTAACCCTTGTGCATAATTACTCAACAGTTGAATTCTTGAATTATCTCAATAAATAAGAGTTATTGAGAATGTTTTTATAGGAATCGATCATGACTTCTTCTTCTAGATTTTTAGTTAATTTTGTAAGTAATTATTCTCCTAATGAATTCTCCTATTATTCTTATTAAAATAAATGTTAGTAATATTTTCTAACTTTTATTGAGAGTTTATCATTTAATTTCCTTTGTCTTATTATCTGCTCTATTGCCTTCATCTAAGTTTTATATTACTACTTCTTTTCATTCATTGATCTGTAGATTTCACCAATGTTAGAAATTGTATAACCTAACATACCACAAAGACTCATAGCAACCAGTATAACAAATAATTATTCATAGGTTGACTAAGGAGTTAGATCACCATATCCTACTGTTAAGGTAGTTATTACACTGAAATATAAGGATGCAATATATCTTTATTTAATTATGATAGTCTTACTGCTCTATCCAACTCAAATGACTAATATCATAGTACTCTAACCAATTCTTTCCTGCTCCATAATGCTCCATTTCGTACACTCCCAAATAATGCCAACTGCATGCACAACAATGAATTATGAAAATTAACATTACAATCAATTTTATTAAATCAAATACAGCTGCCAGATTTTCTTTGAAATTCGTATTATATTCAAATTAATCCAGAATTCTAATCAATAGAGGTATTCTCAAAATTACTGATATTAAAGGAATATGATAACCATATAAAATTTAAAAGTATGTTGTCAAAACAATTAGTATATCTAGCAAAAAGTATTTTCTCATATAATTGCTAGCTATATCAATTCTATTTTTTTTCATTATCTGATCTTCATAGAAGGATAGATTAAATTAAACAAAAATCCATAGGATTTATAACACTGTTGGAAATGCGTCAAAAAGTATTGATATTTCATGATTTAAGAAACTGACATTTATAGGTACATAAAACAAGTTTAATAAAATGGAAATTATTAAACAGAATTCAAAATATATTATAAATCTTTGATCTGGTTAAAATATTGGAATGAATCCTCCATAATATTCCAAAATTGATCTAATTTGTTTTTTAAACAAAGAATATTGAACTTGCAATTCTGACCTTCCCTTTATATGATATCTATTGTTTCTATAACGTACAATATTTAAATAATCTGACGAAACATCTTAAATTATTGTAAATATTCTTTTGTTTAAAAGTTTGTATTTCATTGATTCTGTTTACAATTTCAAGGTGTAAAGAAATCTCATAATCATCGTAATAATAATGAAACCATTGCTCTTCCAAACCCGAGTAAGACTTCAATTAAATGATTAATACCCTAATGGCTAAGTTGTAGCAAGCTCAATAGATTTATTTATCAAACCTTTACTTTTGCTACCCATCATAAAGCTGTTGCTGGGTGAAAAATAACTAGAATTATCTCATTAAATACACCTTTATAAAGAATGCTCTGAGGGACTTCCCACTTCTTTATAAATATTAGATAAATTTTGTTATCTTCCTATATTATTTCTCATCTCCTCAATAGCATTTTGAGATTCAAATATACTCATTTTTATAATAATTATTTATCCACAAAGAATAATTTTCTTTTATTCTTGACAAAAACTCACACATTTTTTATAATTATTTCATTATTTCATGATCAAATTTCATTAACTTCTTGATTAATACTCTATAAATTTAACAAACTCACTTCCCAGCAAGTAAAGAACTAACTTAATAATTTATTGAGTAAATTACCTATCAGAATATTATCTAGTCAAAAAATAATTTATTTTTAGATTTATTAAGGTTATTTATTAGCTTTAAACATCTATGTAAATAAATTGAAACTCAAATTTATGCTTACAACGAAGATTAGTTATGCCGATTAATTTATGCTTAGGAACCTATAACTTTAACTAGAATTACAATTGTTAAAAGAGCATAAATATTCAAAGAAATAAATGAAATAAACTCATAAGAAATAACATAGTTTGATTAAAATACAATAATAGAATAAAAGGTGCATTATAGTTGATTCACAAATTGCTAATAAGAAAATCAATTTTACTTTAGTTCCAATTTAGATATGCAACTTTAGATAGATATAAAATTTGAAGTTTTTACTTATTTAATCAGTAAACAATCCTTACATTTTTAGAAGTAATTTGAAATTTTATTCATAAATAATCTTATGATAAGCATTTACTAATTGATTAATATATATTGCCAAATTAGAGCAAAAAAAGTTTGTATGTTATTGTATTATTTTATAAAAATTTAAAATGAAGATTATGTTTCAAAGTTTTAAGAATGTATATAAAATATTTAAAAAAGTTGAAATGATTCACTTATAATTATTTGTAAATGATAATGAATTTATAAAGACAAATATGCTTTATAGAAAGAACTTGATACAAATTATGAAAATTATCTTCTTTTCAAATATAACATTTTTACACATGAATTTACAAATTAAATTTTCAAACTTATTTATATATTTTTTAGTTGATAAATTACAATTTAGTATTATAAGGTATAACTTTGAGACAAATCGAAGAATTTAAATTTAAAAAAAAATTTTAATTGATGTTAAAATTATTTCACTCTAACTCATTAAATGATATTTGTAATCAAAGATTAAAATTGTGACTTATAGTTCATATTTTTAGTTTTTTGAATTTCATTAAATCGAGATAAGGTTTTTGTGTTAAATATTCCCTTATTCAGTTGATTAAGGAGTAATTAGAATGGTATTATTGAAATAACGAAAAAATGGAAGTTAGATTACTACAAAATTATATTAAAGGAAGAAAAAGAATAATTATAAAACTAATGAATAGAAACCAATTAATTCTATATAAACTATATAATTATAGTTTATAGATTTGAATGATTTAATTAATAATAAATAAGGAGAATGTTGAATTATTGGATAAAATAATTTAATAATATATACCTTTATATTAATCCTATACTATATTATATTATAATATTGTAAAATATAAGTATTATAAATTATTTTAATATCAAAATATTTCACAATTCTAACAACAACCTTTGTTATTACTAACAGGGTCCAATCGATAAATTTCTACATTTTATGCTTAGCTTTCGTCTATTTATTTGATTGCAGATGAATTAAATCCTTATTCATCATGAGTTAATAATTTGTTCTATTCTGTGTCATTAACTTACTACAAGCAATTTTTGTGTTTTTCCGTTAAAATAACTTAATCAGTACTTTCTTTAATATCATGATTTTAAGTAATATTTTATTTTTTCTCTTCTTCTTAGCAAATATTTTATTATTATAAATCTGGTTATTCAGGTTCTTCCAAAATGATCTTCTAATTATCTTTTTAAGGTGAATTATTTGGATATATAGGTTCAACATGAGGATCTTCTTCTGGAATAATTTTTATTTGTGGTTGTTCTTATTTTTATTCCAAATTTTCTTCTTTATGAATTTATTGTTATTTTTCATTAGAAACACCATAATACATTTATTACTACTGTTTCATAAAATCATTCAAATTAAATTCTACCTAGTCGTATGGATCATTTTAATCTTCTTCTACAATCTACTAATTTTATATTTTCAAATCTTTATTTTGATTAGTTTTGTTATCTATCTTTGTATATCCATCAGGCAAATCTAAATTATAAGGTGGCCTAATTTAAGTAGATAAAATTACCAAAATTTTGTTAAATTTGGTTGATTACCACCAAATTTTTATTCCAATTAATTTGGGTCAATATACTCTTTTAATTACTTAAATTCCTTCTATTAAAGTAAACTAATTTTATTAATAGTCTATAGGTCTAAAATTGTTTTAATTTGTTGCCATAAAAAATTGACTCCACTTGAAGGATTTAAAATAAACAATTTTTCAAGATACCCTGAGAAATTTGTACTCAATCCATCGATCAGTGTCTCCAAAATCTTTTATTACAAACCTTAACCTCCAACATTACCTGTATCTAATAGAAAAATCCAATTTTCCACCTTTCCTGGAAGTAACATATATTTCTTAACTATTCCCAACAGAAATGATAAAGCTTAGAATATTTATTCCTTATCATTCTAATCATATAATGAGATTTATAATATACTCTTTTTTGATCTATTAGATGAGCATTCATTATGATAATTGGTCTGAATTATTTATCTCTGCCTAAAAGATAACAAATTCCTTCCCTTAACAATTATTCAGAATTTGAGTTAATTTCTTAATAAATCTTATTACATCTCCATGTTATATGTTATTGAAGTTTCTTTATTATAATTTAGACTTATACTTTTATAACATCTTTTTTATTGAATCTTCCAGCATAACTAATTCTTAAATAATCACTTTCTTTCCAACTAAAATTATATTTATTATTTATACTCTGAAGATAGTATTATTTTCTATTTTTTTATCTCCTCCTTAAGTTCCTTAACCTTTTCTAATTCAAACTAATCGTAAACAACTGTTTCGTAGATATTCCTAACTCCCTATTCTTTCTCTTGATGCTTAATGTAATTCTCTTAAATCAAAATTAAATTCTTTACTAGAGTGAATAATGTCTTATGCTTCTTTTGGTGGAGCTAGATATGAATAATCAAACATTAGTTATATTAATTATCAAAATAAACCTTTAATAACAAATTAGGCAAATTTCACATAAATATTTGTATAAATCAAAGTTCGTCTTTCTTTTCTTTTTCTTTCTAAGATTCAAAACTAAATATCTATCTTATGTTGATAATATATTCTCCATTTTCTACTCTAGTGAATGGTACATTTGGTAGTTAGCCGAGTAAAACTCCTGGATTTAATGAACCAGTTCTCAATTCATTTACTAATCCATGTAATCTTTAATGATTGCTCTTTTATATAGTTAATTAAATATAATACTCTAATAGCATTTATTATAACATTTCGTATTGGTACCTCAGATTTCTTAATTGCAGATTTTATAATGTCTAATGATAACAATTGTCTGGTTATATATTCTATTACAACATTCACATCTAAAGAAACAGATCCATAATCAATTTCCACCTCTGCACATCTAAAATGTGTTGGACCAATATTAAAAATTATTGAAACAAATAAACTAAAATATTTATTTGTTAAATTACTCTTCAATCTTTATGGGAATGGTATATTTATTTTCCACTACCAAATCAATATTGAAAGTAGGTGCTGATATTTCTAAAATGTCATGATTCACATCATAATCAACCTTAATATATTTCTTATTTCTTTACTTTTAATTCAGCAAAATTATGAATTCTTATCTATGTAATCCAATAATCCAAAGCCAATTTCATAGCACCCATATAATCCAATCCCTCAGCTGAAATTGCAGTGTATTAATTTGTAAATTCTTTTATAAAATTCAAAAAGAATTATTTAGCTTCTTCTCTATGTTCTTTGTCTTAAAAGTAAGCTTATGATGAAACAAGCAATAGTGAAAGTAGAAGTATGCTTGTAATACGTGTCATTTTAATTAATTTTATTATTATTTTCTGGAAAATTCCAATTTTATAACAGACTTATATAATTGGAACAATATTAAGTTATTTTTTTAATGCTTACATTTATTAGAGATTGTATTATTAGAGAATAATTTTAAAAATAGATATTTTTACATCAGTTATGAATATATGTATGATAATTAAATTAAATTAAACTTTTCTAAATTAATAAAGAAATAATTTTTAGTGATATTTAAGAATAAAAAACTCAAAACGAGGGAAATAGATTCAATGATTATTTTTAGAGTGAATTTAAAATAATATTGTAAGATAATTATCATAATATTAAATATTTATAGGTTCAGATTGCGTTTATTTATATTTTATAATGACTGGCAAAAAGGATAATCTTTATGAAAAATCGATTTAGAATTTTATATTAAACAACAGTAGTATTTAAACAATCATATGAATTTTCGATCTTAATCTCTAAAAAATATTATAATTTATATTATTAATAAATAATATTCTAATAGAATTATGGCTTAGAAATTGATTTAATCTTATTTATATATATTCCTTGAATCTATGGAACTGGTATATATTCAGAGTTTTCTAATAGAATTTCTAATAGAAAATAAAGCTTGCGCAATCATTTTGATCATTTATCAGTAAATCTATAAAAAAATGAATATAGTTCCATAGGTTGTCTTAATTGGATATATTGGTCATGGTAAGACTACACTGTTCAATAAAATTTGCAAATAGCATTAAGATGTAAGCCCTGGTGGTGATTCTGTAACAAGATCTGTGTTTCTAAGTCCTAGCGCTTATGGGGATGGATTTAACATATTGGATACTCCAGGTTTGGGAAGTGATAAAGATAAATTGGGACATGTTGTTGGGATAGCTTCTGCTTTAAGTGAAGGATCAATACATTAAATTTTAATAGTAATCAAATTTGAAAGGTTTGCTGCTATGAAAACTATCTTGTTACCCATGATAGCCTAATAATTTCAAAGATTTCGAGATATTATTACTGTTGTTGTTACTCATTGGGATTTAGCTACAAAGGACCCAGTAGAAAGGTAACAAGAACTTTAGACTTGGTTAACTCATTATAATGTGAATTCTATTCTCTTCATTTCCTTTAACACTACTGGGAAAGAAATTTGCAATATGATTGACAAAGTTATAGCTGTGAGTACTTAAGGTAAGAATCCAGAAGAAACAATGAAAAAAATGAAAGGGAGAAAATGTGAATTATTATAGACAGAAATTTAAAGTTACTTTGATCTTGTTGAATTAGAAGATGATATTAAATTACAACTTAATGACGCCAAAGCGAAAATTACTGTAAGTTTTAATAAAACAGCCCAAACGATTTTAAAATTTATAAAAGATTATCCAATAAATGCAGTAATGCCAGAGGTTATGCATTTATTAACATTAGAAATTAAGAAATTAGCAACTTAATGTATTACAGAATTCTAAATAAAAAACATGGATTTATTCAATAAATTGTATGAATAAATTCAAGACGAAAAATTAACTTTTTATGTGGATACATAATTAAAAGCAGAGCTATCTATCATAGTAAACGAATTAATTACTAAAGCTTAAGAGAAAATGAAATTATAAAATGAATAATGCTTCAATTTTATTAAGAGATGTCCTAATTGTGGTGAAATATGGCTCAAAGTTAAGGGATGTGATGATCTAACATATTGCGGTAATTTTCCAGAGGACGAAGATTAAAAATTCAAAGATTAAAAGATCCCAAGAAGATTTGAATTTACATTTTCAGATTAAGTTACAGTTAAAGATCTAGGAGAAGTGAAAGCAAAAGATGTAAAAATGAATACTAATAATAACGTAAAAAAAAGAATTGGGTGTAACAAAGAGTTCAGATGGTCAGATCTACCTCCTTTGTAATCTAATTTAATCAAAGAACTATATTCAGCAGGTGTTTTAGACTACTTAGCTAATGTGGAAACATTAGAAATTAGTTTAAAGTAAATTGAGTTATCAAGCAAAATTCAAAGTCTTCAATCACAAAAGAAAATAATAATATTACCTTAATAGAAATGATTTAATAATTATATAATTAAATTTCAATTATCTTATTTTTCCTTCATTAAGGTTTGATTAGGTTAGTCATATATGCGTAATTTCATTAACACTTTAAAATTAATATCATTTAGGAACTTTAGTATTTTATTCATAAAATAATTTGACATCAAATTTATTCAAAAAAATTTAGTAATTTAAAAAACTGCGATAATTAATAAATTCATAAGAATTTGCATAAAAAGGTAGGATAAATGCATTTGCGAATCAAAAGTGTATAAATTAATTAAAAGTTAAATATTAGAAATATTAATTAAAGCAACATGAGCAAGAAAAATTAAATGTTGTAGAGATAATTTGCTTCAATAATTGGAATTGTATAATAAAATTGGCTAAAAAAAAATTTAATTATTTTGTAGAAGATAGTGATTGAGTATTCTAATTTAATTGAAAGTGATCAATTATATTATTTTGAAATCAAAGTCAAATTTTCAGAAATTGATATTAAATTTTAAAAACTAATATAATATAAAACTTAAAACAAAAGAGTCAACATTTTGATAATTTTAGATTATTTTAAAAAATTAAATTCATATATTAATATCAGAAAAGTCAGCTGAGCTTATGAGTGATAATCCTTATTCTACTATCGGTAATTCTCTTTATAGTTCACTAAAAGTTTAGTTATAAATATCAGTATCAACAACATAAGTTTCATTTTCTAAATCTATCTATTATTAATATTAAATCCTATCTATTTGTCTTTGTACTAAAAATTAATTGCAATCATTTAACTTCTCTAAATAATAAAAAAGATATTATTACATTTAGTTGAATCTAATTCAACTTATGCTTAATTAATTTATTTTTAGAATTCATGATGCTCAACTTCCAATTATTCTAATTTATCTATAAATTCTTATTTATTGATTTCTTCTTTTTGAGATAAATCATTTATAGCACCAACAATTTAATTGCGGAATTCGTTCAAAGCATCAACTATTTATTTTAGAATTTCCTAATCTGTAAAATTCTAATTTATTGCTAATTGCAGTAATGCCAATACAATTGGACCTTAATTAACTCGATTCCATTGCTTTGAAGATAATCTCTTAAGAGTAAATTTAACATTCTTTATTTACAATAGAGATGGATTTGATAAAGAATTTACTAAATTTATAGCATCATCAGCTGCATCAATAGCATCGTTATCCTCTTGAATTTATTTTTGAAAAGATAAAATATCTTAATCTCTTAGTAAATTTATTTCTTCTACGTTTTTTCTATTAAATTCATCATTATCAATTAAAGATTCAATTTTAATGTTTATTTAATCTCTTCTTGGAATAAGTAAATTATCTATGACATCAATCATTCTTGCAATGTCTTAATCAGCATCTTGTAATTATTAACTAACTTAACTAATATATGAATTGTGTTCGTTTGTTCGCATCTAAAATTTATACTAAACATCTTCCATATTATTGTTGATATCTTCAATCTATTATTATGGTCTTTTTTACTAATTCTTCAATCATTTCAACAAGTTCTTAAATTGGTCCCTAAACTAAAGAGTGTAAATTGACAAGATTTAAAATTGCTAAGCCTAATTTAGTTCTTTAAAGTTCTTCTAATTTTTTAGCATTACTTATTTTTGATGAAATACCATAAGAGACTCCAATTAGTGCTACCAACACTAAAGCTAATTTCATTAAATTTAATATATAGTATATCCGTTTTCTGAAAACTTTATCGAACTCTGTCTATAATTTATGTATAAAGTAGATATATATGTTGAATTGAACAATCAAGTTTAACTAAGCATATCCATTAATAATTATATGAATTTTTTAAAATATATAGGTACAAAATAATAATTATGGATTTAGATATTTTATATATTCAATATATATTTTTTATGATAAAGTTATATTTACACATATTATTTAAATTAAAATCTTAAATAGAAAGCACAATTAGCAGAAATATAGTTATCAATCAATATAAGAAAATAGAAAGAATGGTATTAGAATTAAAATTATTTATGATCTTAAATACTTTTTTATTTATTTTTATGAATATATCAATTCTAAAATAATTTTTATACCTTTAAAAATAGATCCTTTGTAAGTTCTATATTCTCTAAATGATGTTCGACTTATGATTCAATGATTCCAGCAAATGTAGCCTCATATTCTTTAAGATTAACTTATCCATCTTCTAAAACTAAATTTGGTTGAATCTCTATTCTTCTTGGGAATTTATTTTAAATAACAATATTTCTATAATTAAGGAATACGTCACTTACAGCAGCCAAACTACTGAAAAATTAAACACCTTCATTTCCTGCTCCGATTGATTTAAATACTTGTAAATGTAAGATTAAATTAGAAATTGCTTATTTACCTGTTGTGTACAATTTAGATTAATCAAATTTGAAAAACAAATAAGGTTTACCATTTTATTAGGTTTCAGTAATTTTGATAATATCTGGATCTTCTCTAATAAGAGATTACAAAATAACATTTCTGGCTAAAACATGTGCTTAACCCCATTTCTTTTATTCTGGATTATAAAACTCTAATCCTTATACAGCTCTATGAACAACAAAAAGCCATCCTGCAAATACTATATTTCTTCTTTCTTCTTCTGATTGATTTGGTAATAGTAATTTCACTACATCATCATATGTTGATAAATATAATGCAGTAGCATCAGCTTTACATTCTTCCATAGCTCCTGAGAATTCACCAAATTTGGAATGCCATTATTCACCATGACTATAAAAGGAATCTACTTTTTTATTTGTTAGTGGATTAATTGTATTTTCAAGATTAAAATTAAGATTTCCTTCCTTATCTTTCATGAAAACTTTACCAGCGCCATGTCCAATTAATTCATGAAGTGCAACAACCAAGAATATGGCTTCTGATTAATATTTATAAAATATCTCTTAATCTGCTTCATCTAAGAATTTAATAGATTCCTTTGATAATTTTCCTATTGTATTTCCTAAATTGACGTTTTTAAATCCTTCTGTTTATCTTATATCATCGTAATTAGGTATGTTAATACCTAATGGTGTACCAGAACTAGCAAATGCTAGAACTTCTAATGATGTGAAATCAGGTCTTTTGTAAACATCAACTTCAAATTCTTTGGGCCAAGGTAAATATTTAATAATATCTTCAGCTTTATTAACTAATCCATTTAAAAGTGCACTTTCTTCTTTATTAACTACTGCTACAAAGCCTTCCCATTCAGCACGAACTTTAAGTGGATCCAAATATGTTTCAATAAATCCAATATTAGTTTCAATAACAGGGCCTTTATCTTTAATCCAATGTCTTTGTGATTATTTATGTAATTCGACATCTCCACTCTTAAAATGATCTATGTAAGCTAAAATCATATTCTTTTGATTCTCATTTGCTGCATATTGAAGAGCAGCTGTCAAATGATTTACAACACTTTTTAGAAATGGGGAGAAATCACCATATATCAATTTCACTTTATGATTATGTACTTCTCCTAAATCTTTCTAACCTTCATTGACTGAAGCTACTAACACATGAATCTCCTCTCCAACTTTAACAACTCTTGTATTCAATTCAGATACACCTTATGCAATTAAGAATTTGTCAACAGCTTCCAATAACTCACCACTCAAATTTGTACTATAATAAGAGTTTGAACCATTCTTTTCTTATAAATCAATCAAACCATATGGCTTATCATAGTTATAAATGTATTTACGAATTTATTCCCAAACTTCATCTACTTAATATCCTGGAGATGTTGTAATAAATTATTCAAATTTCTCTTAACTTACCTCTGGTATGAACTTTGAGTCTCCAAAACTCTTATAGTTGCCAGAATTTTGAAATACGGCAGCAATGTACACAAATAATTGTTATACCTCTTCTTCACTCCATCCATTCTATATTAAACGCTAGGTCACAACTTGAGGCTTTTCACTTGAAAAAATCTTATGGAAAATATAAAACAAGCCTGGTGACTCAAAAGATCTTTAGAAATAACAGATTTTTGTTCCTTCCCAAGAGGCTCTTGCAAAATGGTATGCATATTGTTTTTCGTTTTAATTAAGGGCCTAATAAGATCTTCTCGATAATCATACTTTAAAACCTGGACTTACAAATGAAGTAACTGGGGAATTCACTTATATGATTGGAGCTTGATTCATAATTTATTTATTCAATTAAAGATTCTCTAATAATGATATAATCACTTCAAAACGCAATTATTTTTTATCTTTTTTATAATAAGAAACCCCAAAAAATATATTTAAAAAAAAATATATATATATTTATGACAGAAGAATAACCAGTTGATTTTACTTTTAGCAGTTTGTTACCTAATGCAGAAAAATTGATGGAATGGCTTACATATTCCTCTGTATTTGGATTAATATCCTTCCCTTTAATTGCATTGACAATTGATAAAAAATTGTATTAAAGTAATCTAATTACAGTGCTACTCATTTTTGGATCTTAACTTTTCTTGATGCTGGCTTATTAGTTGCATTGCTTTATTTGAGAGGTCAATTAAGTTAAATAGAAAGAGAAAAAAAAGAGTTTACTTAAGAGGATTCTAAGAAGTCTCAAAAGAAAAAGAAATCATAAGAAAATGAAAAAGATAAAGTAGCTTAGAAAGCCAAAAAGGAATCATAAAAACATAATTAAAAAAATTTAAACAAAGTAATAGGAAAATAGAAATAATTCCAATAAAGAAAATGACTTTTTGTAATTAACATAATTTTAAATTCAATCAGAATGTACAATTTTTTCATATATCTCTGATTCTTCAACTAAGAAACAATCAACCCCTTCTGATTGAATTTACTTGTTGTTGTTTCTAATTAAATAAATTATTAATACTATTAATCTTGATTCTCTGATTCAGCCATCAATCTCAATTTCTTTTTGCATTAAATTTCTTCTGGAAGAGTTTCTGTGTATATTACAGAAACCTATGTTCTGTTTGCTAGTAGTGAATTAAATTATTGAATTTCGTATTTCTATTTATAGAATTTACTTTCTTCAAGAATTGTTGGTTAAACTAACACCACACGTTCTTTTACTTTTTATGAAGTCAAATAGTAAAGAAGTCCTTGAGACTTTTCCTTAAAGGCAACATAAGTTTTATTGATTGATTTCATTCGAAGTAAAGTGTTTTCTGTAAAATTTTAGAAATCTTTGAAAGCATCATGATACTCTTGATTATTTAACAAGAAGTAATCTTCAAATTTGATTATTGTTTAATTTAGTGAAAGGAATGGTTCTAATTAAAAAAGTTCAACATCAGAAACATAAAATATTTCAGTAGAATCTGGATGATGAATTAAGACATATGGTATTTCAAATTCAGAATGTTAACTATTTCTTGGTTTAAACATATTTGAGACTAAAATATTATTCTTTGATGTGCAAAATTAGCCATTTTATTCTTCACAGTCTTCAATGCAGTTTCCTGTAAGACTAAGATAATAATCTTCTCGACAAACAACACATTACTCTGAATTTTCAACATTTAAATGACATTCTGAGGGTTTAGAAACACAACCATTTCTGGTCCAATATTGCGATCTATCGCATCCGAATGTAGTCTTAGTAGCAAATTCAGTTTGAACGCTAATAGGTGATTCATATGTAGAGTAGAAATAAAATAAACCTGCAAAGAAACAAATGACAGCAAAGTATAAAGACTTCTTTGTGGGCTGATCTTTTTATTTACGATTTTAAAGGCCTGTAGTTTCTAAACCTGGTCTCATATAGTTATCGTCATCATCTAAATCATCTAATTATATAGAATGAATTACCTGGTCCTTCAAGTTCCATAGGGCCTCGAAATTAAATGGATTCTGTCATTAATTTATTTAATGTCAAATCAATAGCAACTGAAGGAAGAGTTACAGTTGTGTCGGTCTTAATTAAGCAAAATAAGCGTAGAAAGAGATTAGGTATAGATCTTATTTTCTAAATAGACAGTGTTTGAATTAAATAAAGTTATTAGATTGGTTGAGAGATTGCAGATTCAAATAAGTGAAAAAGATGCCGAAATTTAAATGCTTCACACATAATTAGATGAACAAGAAAAATATCATTAATAATAATTAGAACAAGTCAAGTAATTAATTAGGTTTAATAGTAAAAAGATAACATTATGAGTATTTGAAGGAAAGTGCAATCGCTAGACTCAAATCAGAGATTAGTTTTGATTCTGATAGCATGATTAAGTAATTATAAGAAACAAAACAAATGTATTAAGAGATATTAGAAATGGAAGCCAAACGAAAATCATCTTATTCACAAGATGACACCCGTTGTCAATCAATAAATGATTACTAAAAACTCTTCACTGAAAAATAGGAACTATAATAATTAGTTGATAAATTATAGAAGATGAATAATAGTTTAAAATGTGATCAATCTAATGAACTTATCTAAGAGATACAATATTTACGTGATCAACTTTAGACTTTGTACAATATTCTTCTTTATATCTAGAACTCTTGAAAAAGACACTGCCAAATAGACCATAAATGCCCTACAAATTCAAGTTCTTAAATAATAAGATTTCTTGAAGAAACACTACACTAACGACTTTTAGGAGTGATTCATCTGATATAATTTTCCCATTTCTATAATAAAAATTTAATTTGAGATTATGAGCCAATTACAAGAATTAATTGATTTTTCTGGCGAAGACTTACCCATTGAATATATCAAGAGAGCAAGCGAAGAAATCGAAAAAATAAATAAAGACTTCTTGTCTGGCTTTCCTAAATTGAATTTCAATTCAAATCTTAATATTCTTCTAATTGGATTACCAAAAGTCAAAGAAGAAATGAAACCTAAACTAATTGCAGCACTCAAAGGATATCTGAAAAAGAACAATTTTATTCAGTTTCTAGATATCGAACTTAATAATCTTGGTTATGCTATTTTATCATATGAAAATGAAGATTAAGCTTAATAAGCAGCAGAATAGATTACAAATCAAAATTTTGATGCTAAACATCAATTGCTAGCTTTCACATAAAAATAAATTAATCATATTAATTAAACTGCAGAATATACACCAATTACACTTAAATCCAGATAAGAACTGTTGGCATTTCATAAAGATCCAAGATCAGCAGTCACTATCATTTAAGAAAAGACTAAACTCTCTCTTAAATGGTTAAATTCATTAGAAAAGAAATTAGAGGACAATGTTAATGAAAAGAAATTGCCATCATTTGATAGATTACAATGGTCACCTTTAGGATAGTATTTAGTATTATTTAATGAAAATGAATTTTCATTATTTGGTGCTTAAGATTTAGAATTATTGCATAAATTTGAACACAAAAGAGTTTCTGAATTATTATTTAGTCCAGATGAATAATATGTCATAAGTTATGATGGATTATAAGTATAAGCTTATTTCTATATTAGCAATTTATAATTTGGAATATCAGAGAAGAAAGATAATTGAGATAAATCGTTTTATAATAACCTTCACTTAAATAATTCAAATTTAATAGAGATAATAAATGGCTAGCTTTACAAACACAAGATGAAATTTAAATATATGAAGCTCCAGAATTTTATTAAAAAAACTAACTAAATCTCAAAGCTGTAGGAGTCAAACAAATCGAGTGGGTTCCGTAAACTAATTATCTTGCTGTCGTTTGCTATGGAAAGGATGTTAAAACTCAAATATTTTTACATGATTATTAAAGGAATATTGATGTTAAATGGAGAAACATTGCTTTTGAAATTGATAGCATTTAAATTTTTGTACATACTTATGGAAAATGGGTAGCTACACTTATAAAGAAAAAATAAAAGAATAAAGTATTTGCAACTACCCTATAAGTTGGTAATTTAAATAGGATTGATCCATTTGAAATTGATGAACATACAATAAATGATGATGTTGAAAGCATATTTACAGAGTTAAATACAGGAAAATTTGGTCTATCTTATAGAGAAAAAGATAAACAATAAAAACCAACTTAATAATTTACTTTTCATCTATATTCAGTTTAAGAAGATTAAAAAAAAGGAATTAAATTATGTTAACTTGGAGAACAAAAAGGAAAAGATACAAATGAATTATTATGGGCTTCAAATGGGGTATTGAGCAATTTTATTTTAGAATTATTTTGCCATGGTCAATAAAACAAAAAATTCACCAGATTAAGGAAAAGTTGAATTTGGTCAAATATCTAAGAAGAATGAATAGTTAACAACAGAAATAACAAAATTTACAAATCATTTTTATATGAGTCATGCTTAATGGGATCCAACAGGAATTGTATTGTTAATTTTTAATTTTTTCTAGTATTTCATTACTATGAGTGATTTGTGGCATAGTGTTAATATTTGGAGTGCTATTGGAGAATAATTAGTCAAAGACACTGTTACTAAAATTTCAGATATCCATTGGAGAAATAAACCAATTCATTTATTATCTTTAAAGGAAGAATAAGAACTTTAAAACAACTCTAAATAGTTCATCAAAAAATATGAAGCAGAAGATGATAAAATTCTTAATAAAGCTAAATATGATAGAGAATAAAAGAGAAAAGAAATGAAAGAATAAGTAATTAATAAAATAAAAGTTTTAGTTTACTTAATACCTAAACTAAAAGAAGAAAATTTACAATGATACAAAAGAACAAAGAATTTAATTATTAGGCTGGAATGATGAAGATCCAAAAAATTATGTTTCATTTCAAAAAGTTATTAAAGAAGAAATAGTAAATTGATGATGTATATTTACAATAATAATATTTTATTTTATTGATAACTAATTAGATTGTATTCATAATAATCATCAATTTATTTAATTTCCTCCAAAGATCTTTTTTGGTTGTACAAAATTCAAATATTATTTCTTTTGTTATCTTATACTCAACAAGCTAGAAATTTAAAGATTTTTTTTCATCCTATATTCATTTGATAAGGGCTAGATTTCTGTTAAATGATGTTTTTTCGTTTAGAATCTATTTTATACATTTCTATAGGATGCTTAAATAACCTATTGTATTTCTTTAGCTTTTTTTTAAGGATTCTCTGCTTTGTATGCTTATTAATACATCAAAGATAAGACTAAATTATCTTTTGGAACTCTAGGTAATTTACTAATAGCTTCCAAAACTGTATTTAATGATTGTGGTGGAGGTCCTATAAAATGCAAAGATTGATGTAAGAGTGGAAGAGAAATCTTTTATTAACTTTCTTTTTTTATTATAGCAGATGATCTATTAGAGCTCAGTTTGAGATCAACATTATTATCGTTTAAATTATTTTTTGTTGTATTGTTATCATAAGTATTAACAGTATTAGTAAGTTCTTTATTCTAATTTCTTATGTATGATGTATCAGAGTCATTAATAATTTATTAAGGTTTTTTTAACAACTTTGATTAGTATTATTGAAGTGTATTACTATATACTCTTTATAGTAGATTTTGATTCTCATTACTGGATTTTTTTAGTTCTTATAAATTAGAATCGGTTAAATTCTAAAAAATTTTAATTTGACTTAATAACTAATCTTAAGTATCTATTAATTTCCTATTTAAAATAAACTTAGCTAATAAATTTGGTTTATTTTAATTATCATCTATAGCAGCTTAATAAACCTTTTTATTATTATTTAATTTATACTTCATCTCTTGGGTTAATTGACTTTTACAAAGATTTATAAATATTTTGCCAATGATTATAAATAATTGCTGAATTTTTTTTCATATTTTCATAAGTCCCATAATTGCCTAAATTATCAAAAAAAGCTTTTTTTCTGATTCTATAACAATTGACTTTTGGTGAAATCACTTTCGCTTTTGTATATCTATTTATTTTCATCATAATTTCAATCTCTCCAAAACTTTAAAATTCTCCATATGATGACAAAATTATTGATTTCTTTTTTACTTATTTCAATAATCCAATCTCTCCACTTATTATAAAGTAAATGAATTTAGTTTTTTCTCCTTCTTCATATACAACCTCTCCTGCTTTCATTGTTACTAATCTGCTCTCCAAAACTATGCCCATATAATCTTCTGGATCTACATTTAAAAATATTGGAGTTTATTGAAAAAAAGATAATTTTTTATCTAAAGCAATACTTAAATAAGGATTTAAATATTCAAGATATGTACTTTCATTTAAATAAAGTAAGTGGGTATCCTCTAATGAAAATACAGTAGATGATCTGGCAGTATCTAATTTAATGGCTGCTTCTCCAAAAGAACTAAAATCAAATCTATTTATACATACTCTCCTTGAAATAAGATCTTTAGGATGATATAATCTGGAAAAAGAATTTTTAACCCAAAAGGGTCATCCTCATTTTTTGCTTGAATTGTTTATTATAAATTATCATCAAATTCTATTTTACTGGACCCAACCATCTTTTATTTAGGTTTCATCACAACTACTTTACCTTCTAGTAAAATGTAATATTTTTTATTCTAATCTCCTTATCGATATACTGGATTTAAGGCTGGAACGAATTCATATCTAATATTTTAGTTTTGCAATTACCTAAGTTCAGAGTAAATTCTTCCCATCAATTCAGGAGGCACTACTTAACGTATCTCTTTTATTTTTTTCAAATTTCCTAATTAATCTACTAAGATTGAAGAAGTAGGTATAATTAGATCATTTAGAGAGCGAACACTTTTTATTTTAGAAATTTTTCTCTTCTATATTGAACCTATTTACATTTCAACATTAGGTCGGTTTTTCAATTCTTCCTTCACCAAGTCAATATCTATTAATTTCTTAATTTTTTTGTTTTCCTTTTGATTCTCATTCCCCAATTATAACTTTTATTTATACTCTTCCTTTTCTGAATCAGAATCAATTTAATTCTATAAAAATTCAAAATTAGGCTTTGTGGAAATTGCAAATGATGATGATACAAAAGAAGCCATAACCTAAACCTAATATAATTATTTTTTAGGATAATAATATTTATAGATTTAAAATTTATTTACTAATGATAAATAACTAAAAAAACTACGTAATTAAGATCAATTTGTCACAATTCTTAAGAAATATTATTTAATAATTTAATTTATCTGATTAAAATTTTCTTAAATATTGCCTATTTTAATTAAAAATATTTAATTTAACATATAAATTAAAAAATATATAAAAAAAGGGTTGTCAACACGAGGACTTCCCAAGCGGTCCCCCACCTTAGTACTAACCTCGCCTTAAGCCGCTTAACTTCGGAGTTCGAATGGGATCCGGTGCTTTAGGCTTAGTATGGCCGACAACGATATTTCTAATACTCTTTTTCTTTTATACCCAAGGTTTTGCTTCATTATAAAGAATATTTTATTCATTAATTGATTTAAATTATAAACATGAAATTGAGGTAAATTCAATTTTTTTTTTCTCAATATCAAGTTGGGCAATTATTCAAATTGGAAAGAAAATTTGTGGAAGAAGATGTCAAAATTTATGCTAATCTAATTAAAGATTTCAATCCTATTCATATTAATGAATAAGTTGCTTAATAATCAATTTTTAAACAAAGAGTTGTTCATGGGATGCTATCGGCTAGCCTTTTCTCAACTTTGGTAGGTACAAATTTTCCTGGGGCCATTTATTTAGAATAGTCTGTAATTTTTAAAGCTCCAATATTTTTTGAAGAATAAATTTTAGCTTAAGTTCTAATCCAAGACATCAAACTTAAAAAATCAAGATCAATTTTAAAATTGAGCACAACTATATCAAAAACATTGGATTAGAAAATTGCAGTGACTGGAGAAGCAACAATTTTAATTAATTGATTTAATTTGTTCTATCCCTATTGAAACATTTTATAGAGTAATTTACACTTTAAATTAAATTTTATAAGTCATCTCTAGATTTTTCCTCTCAACTTTTGCTATAAATTATCTTCCATTTGTTTACCAAGATGAAAATAACACTATTAATAGTGAAATTTAGATAGAAATTGGTAGATATTTGATAAACTAAATCTCATAAATCATTATTCTAATCACTTTGAAATCTCTAAAAATTTTAAATGTTCTCCATCGTATAAATTTTTTGGTTGGATAGTTTATCTTTCAAAATAAGCATCATTTTATAAGTCACCAAGGTTCTTTGCCTATTTACATAATATCCTCTGACTAAATAGGCAATTAATATGATTAAAAAATTCAAAAGTAATGCATAATACTTAAGTTAATTATTCAAGGAAGTTGGGAATGGGTTTGGAGAGAGAAATATACAAGAGCAATTTATAAAACTTCTTAAAATAATATTAATTTAAGAATTAAAATTCTTATGTGAAACAGAAATGCGATAATAAATTGATCTTTAAAGTTGATGCCATAAAAAGATTTCATGCTAGATAAAATTTCAACTAGAGACTTAATTGTTTGAAGGTATTTTTATGTCATAAAAAGGTGAACTATATAAAATCAATTGATTGCTTAGTTTTGATCTTTAAGTGCAAATTCTTAATATGAAAATATACTTGGCTGGGAAGCAATGAAAAAATATATAACAACTTTTAAATTCAATCAAAATAGCTTTTAATATTGAACAAAATTTTTTTGGAATTTATACAACCGCTAAAGATTTGAATAACTTTTTAAATACAGTTGGATAACAAAATTTAACTCCATTTATTTCTTTTTTCAATAAGAATTCATATAGTCAGTAGTAAATATGGATTTATGATTTTTTGTAGAAGGATAAAGCTTGATGGTTTCTATTTTAAAATTCTTTAGAACCTTAGAAAATTTAGATTTCTGATAAATTTTTCGAAAAATTATTTTATATATTAACTTATTCATAATTTATTTAAAGATCTAACTTTATCATTATTAATTTCATTTTAAAGAAAAAAAAAAAATTCTTATTTTTGCTGAGAAAATTTAAGCCTTCAAAAGTTTCTTACTTTTCATAATTTAGCATACTTAAGCGTAAACTTTGTTAATTGCAACGCTAATGATTTGTCAAAAAATAAATTTCTTCTTAAAATTAAAGCCAACCTGTAATATAAAGTTAATTTAGTAATAATATAAGATAAGCTATATTAGAAATACTCTTAATAAATAGACTAAAATGAGAAAAAATTATTAATAGATTCACTTTTACAGGTATTTGAGTTTTGTTATATTTATTCAAAAAATGAAATCAAGGTGCTTTTGAAAACTTCTAGTTTAAAAGTAATTTTTAAGATCTAAAAATGATTGGAATAATTTTCAACCTAACTCAAAAATTAAATAATTATTTTGTTAATTTTCTATATATTTTATTTCAAAACTATGGGAAGCAAAGTATCATTTTTTTTGTTGTAAATTACCATCTCACACAGCAATTCAGGTTTAAAATTTCTGAGTTGAAAATCAAGGAAAAGATTTTTGTCATTCACAATAAGTATTGAATTAAAAGGAAAACAAATATAAAAGCTATTAATGAATCTGTATAAATTATGCAAATTTACAATATTTAAATTAAATTAAGATATTAAATTTACTCTATTTATGATGATGACTACAAGATTAAGTTTTATTGAGATATTTATATTATTAATTATTTTAAATGTGATTCCAAAAATAATTAAAAAATATATAAAAAATGGGTTGTCAACACGAGGACTTCCCAAGCGGTCCCCCACCTTAGTACTAACCTCGCCTTAAGCCGCTTAACTTCGGAGTTCGAATGGGATCCGGTGCTTTAGGCTTAGTATGGCCGACAACGATATTTCTAATACTCTTTTTCTTTTATACCCAAGGTTTTGCTTCATTATATAAATACAATATATATATTAAAGATCAAGAATTATATTACAGTAAGATAATGTAAACTTATAAGACATAAAAATATAATATCATTCCTTAAAATCCTTGTTTGTATCCATCACTCCCATGTATAAATCCTTAAAGACTGAATCATAAAATAATTACTAAATCGATGAATTTTTATTTTCTTCCAGTTCTTCTGAAATGTCTTCTCATTTTAGGATCTGGAACTAGATCTTTTATATGTGTCCGCAATAATGCATTTTAATCGTTAATTTAAAGTTATTTTAGATTTTCTGTATTTTCAAGCTATTCATTAGCTTTTTTAAATTCTGGTAAAAAATTTTGTACTTTCGATAGCATAGATGATTAAAAGTATTCAAATTTTGGTTTAGGATTCAATAGTTTGGTGATAGCTAATTCACTAGGATTAACAGGAATTTCACATCTTAATAAGTCTTTTTTTGACATATGTTATAAAAATATTAATTTTTTTAAAGAAAAGAACTAGCTGAAAATTACATCCTAACTAAAGAAAAATTTTTAATAATAATCGCTTTATTTAAATTGAGCCTAATAATTCTTGTAATAACTCAGATCTATAAAGTAACTAATATAATTAAAAGTTCTGTTCGTAAAATGAAATAAAAATGTTTAATATATAAAATTTGAATTTTAAATATAAAAGCTAAAATGGCTATTCAAAAAAAAACATCAAAAATTACTAGATAATAAAGCGAATAAGGAAAATTTTAAAATATGTATTATGAAGTTTAATTACCTTATTTTAACCCTTAATGTAATTCCACATTTGCAACATCATTATTAAATAATCCTTCATTATTGAGTATATATCAATAAGGAATCAACAGTTATTTGCAAGGATATTATAAATAAGCGATATTTTTTGCAGAAAAATTGTTATGCTTGAGTCAAGATTAAACTACATAACCGTACTTAGTATTTTTGCTTGGATTGGTATTTAATAACTAAATAATACTAGTGCCATTTTGGAAATTAAGAATATTCAGGAGTATACAGTCTATTTTTGAAGCACAAACTAACCTAAGGGGATTTTGCAGTATTAGGAGCTAGAGCACTTTATTCAAATCGATAATATGAGATGGGAATTGAAATTCTTTAAGAAGAATGTAGCTCATAAAGTGATTGGGTAAGAGGATAATGTTATGAAGCTTTAGAGAATAAACAATTGGCTGTTTCTAATTATTTTGAATGCTTATAGAAAACTCCAACAAATGTTAGAGTCTTTTAACAACTAGTTGATTCATATTTAATTTCTTCTGATGAAAAAGAAAATTTAGTTTAACAAATCCAATTGAATTCTGATGAAGCTTGGCTTAAGGATTACTACATTAGTAAAACTATAAATTATGATATTACTAATTCAAAAATAGCTGATCATTTATTAGAGGAAAAAAGGAAAATTATTTAATCTCTATAAATCATTGATAAAGTAGATACTTAATAGCTTAAACCTTCTCCAATTCGAAGTCCATATATTAGAAAAGAAGAAATTCCAATATAGAATGACTTAATTTACTTGGCTTTAGAGAAAAAGAATAATATTGATATTTTAAATGTTAAGGCAAAAAAAGCTTATTATAATTATGATATAGCTTCTGCATATGATTGGTCATTGAAGGCAATCAAATAAGATCCATTATATTTTGAAGTTATACCAACATATGTTTCTTGTTTATTAGAATTAGAATAGATAGCTGAGCTTTATTATTGTGCTCACAATTTAATTGAGAATTACGCATAAAATGCGTTGAGTTGGTTGGTTTGTTGTAGGTGTATATTATTTTTCTACAAAGAAATATGAGGTAGCTAGAAAACAATTTTAAAAATCTATTTAACTGGATTAACATTTAATTTATAGTTGGATTGGGTTAGCACACTCTTATGCCATATAGGATGAATCTGACTAAGCCATGTCAATTTACAGATCTATTACAAGACAGTTTCCTGGCTGTTATTAAGGACATGTTTATATTGGTATGGAATATTTAAGAACTAATAATTTA
Organism: Paramecium sexaurelia; assembly: GCA_000733375.1. Lineage (NCBI taxonomy): Eukaryota > Ciliophora > Oligohymenophorea > Peniculida > Parameciidae > Paramecium > Paramecium sexaurelia. The sequence continues at coordinate 187,574 of JPFM01000062.1, forward strand.
CAAACTGCCATTTTATCATTATAACAAGCAAAAGATATCAACCCAACAGACCCTATGATTTAGAATGAATTAGGAGTTATAGCCTACAAGTAAAAAAAATATACTGAAGCTAAAGATGTAATTATAACTCTTTAATTTATATAGTATTTTTTAAATGCTTTAGTGTTCAGTTAAAATTCTAATCATAAAATTAGAGAATCTGCCTTATAAAACCTTGGACACACCTTAAGAAAGTAAAAAGATTATAAAAATGCTATTACAATCTTTGAAAAATGTATATAAGTAAATATATTTAATTATAATAGTTGAATTCGGTTTCTCCTTAAATATTTTTTGGGTTGGCATTCTCTTATCATTTAAGTGAATAACAAAATAGTATAAGCAAAGCTATTCATTATTATCATAAATCGCTCTCATTAAAATCTGATCAAATTTTCGTCTAAGACATGCTTAGCAAAGCTCTCTAGGAAGCGGCTGACATGGGGTTATAAGAATATATAAATTGAATATATTTATCTATTTAAAGAATAGTTATTTATAGATATTTATTAAGAATTTTATTGAGCAATAAAAATTTGTAAAGCCAAACATGGAGTTAATTAAAAACATAAAAAATGAACCTTTAACGATTCACCAGATCATAATTCTTTAATTTAATTGGTATTATATTTTATTTGAATGTATTTCAACTCAATGAGTAGCTGATTAATTGTTTGGAGCAGTGAATGGTCTTCTCTATTCTAAGAAATCATCAAATTCACCATCGGCACGTCTTAAATAAATGAATTTCATTTATATACCTATTGTTTAGATTTGGTCTTTATTAGGCAGCTCTTAATTACCTCATTACATTCATTACAATTTCTGCAGTTCTTTCAATACTCAATTATTTTCCTGATCCTAACTTAGTTTTTTCATCCTTTACCAATTCACTTAAAAATTACATGAATTTATATACCTAATATGATCAATAACTTGATCTTCTATAGCTTTGCCACCATTTTTTCTTTATTCGTAAGCTTCTTACTAATTAGCCAAATATTAATTCCACACTGTGTAGGTAAATAATTAATACGGATGTGAATTGTATGATACCAATTCAAAATCTCTATCAATTTAATCAACCATTCTTCTTTCACCGCCATGCTTTATTTAAGTGACTTGACATTCAGAAATGTGAGGAACGATGAAAAATGTTCTCAAACCCATCTAAAATAATTCTTCTAACTCTTTATTGCCATAGAAATATTATTTGCAATGTCTAGAAATCTTCCTATAAGAATGATAAGCTATTAATAACAAAAATCTCAAACCTCTTAAGAATGAATTGTGATCATATCGGCATCTGATACCAATAGTAAATTCAGAACTTGATGGACGAGGGGCATTGAAATTTTTTGGATGCCAATTATTCTTCCATCCAGCTCTTGTCCAGAAAAATGACTTATTTCTGATTTTATAAACCATAAATTAATATCTTTTATATTAATACAATACAATAAATTAAATTCATACTTCTATTAAATTCATTCTTATTTTTTTGTTTCCAACTTAATAAATGATCTAATTAAACGACTAGAATTTTTAATATCAATTGTATCATATCTTACTTAATAACTAATTTGATCTTCCAAAAAAAAAATTTTAACAAATTTTTGTAAGTTTGATGATATTGAATTAATTAATGTGTTTTCAAGTACTTTATTTAATTAAAATTTATTAAAAACATATTTTATAATCTTGTTTACAAGACAGTTAAAAATAGATTTAATAAGAAATAATTTTTATTTAATAACACAAGTAGATTTTTATGTTACATAACTTTTCAGATTGTTGAATATAAAATTATACTGCAAATGAATTTTTTGATAATATCTATCAATAATTACTTTCATTATTTATTGGTTTGTAATTAAGCTTAATTTTAATTTAATGTAATTAATAATAAAATAAATGTATAGATTATTAAATGTATCTAAACATTAAATATTAGAGAGAAGTTAATATATAGTAAATATAATCAGAAATTTAAGTAGAATGAATCATCATTAAATAATTGATATGTAATCTCTTATATTTCGTTTGCAAATTATATTCTAATAATTTAACCTTCTTGAAATGCTCAAAATTAATGTCATATAATTTAATTTTTATTTTGGAATGTTGATTATGTACTTATTAAACATTTGGTTAATTTTGATTAGATCTTTATGGATTTTAAATATATCTTCCCCATTTTAGACTCTCTAAAGAGTAAGTATATATTAATGTGAAATAAGTCATTCTCATGTTACTTAAATTAATAGACATAATTATATATGCTTGGATATTTTATTTGACATTTGGTATTCTGCGTAACGCCCTATAAGAAGAAATTATTAATACGATTTTGAATTTTCTTTATTCTTGATAATTTTCTATTTAATTTTTTTGAACTTTGATCTGAAAGGAAGGTTTTAATAAATAAATGATTTTCAGATTAATTGATTCTTCAATTATTAATCCATTGTGAAATCAGTAAGTAAATAATTTATAAATTTTTTTAAGATTGTAAAATGAATTCCAAATAATTTAAATATCAGAATGATAAAGATACAAAAATATATTGAAATACTTTAAATTCTTAAACCCAAACCAGCAATCATTTTAAATAATTTAAGTAAAATAAAATTAGATTGTTTGAATTGACCTAAGAATAGGACAATTTATTAATTCAAAATGAAGTATAATATTAGATATGTCTTAGTTTAAATAAAGATTAAGAAGTGGTCTATTAGAACAGTTTCTATTTTTGAGATAAATTGTATGGAAACGATTAAATATGCTAAGATCTTAATTTTTTTAGATTCTTTATCGATAGAAATTATCAAGACTTAATATAAAGTAGCTCTGATACTTTATTTATAAATTTATACAGACCAATTGTGGAATTATTAAAGGGTGTTCATCTTATAAATTGTGATATAAAAATTTATATGTAATAAAAGTTAGAAACAATAAAAGGTTGGGATATTGATACATCATTTGAATCTCAAGGAATTTTAAAACCTAAAATTAACTCAATCATAGCAGAAGAACCTTGCCAAATGAAGACGCTATCTTCTGAAAGAAAACCATCTCCAAAAAAATTAAATAAGACTCCAAAAACTCGAACTCCTATTAACTCTGTTCATTATGAATAAGGCAGCGTTAGCTCGAATTCTTTAGGGAAATTGTATGTTAAAAAACAATTTAAGTAACCTCTTCCTCCTCCTTAACTTTTAACAGTGTCCAAACTAAAATTAAGGTTGAATGCTCTTCCATAATAACCTGCACTGCCTCAAAAAGCTTATTCTAGTGCTTAATTAAACACTATTTTGTAATTGAAAAGAAAGAATATGTATTTACAGTCTATCTTGAAAAAAGTAATAATAATTTTGTCTAGAAATACTTAAGGTTAATAATAATGAAAGCGATGAACGATACAATAAATCATAATGCGATCAATTGATGATTACTCATAATAGAGCATCATAATCTATGTGGATGGAGAGTACAATGGCCATGCGCAGTTTCTTTAACACTCGAATAGGACATTTTAAAGCAAATGGAACCAAGCATAAGTTTGCAGTGTGATCAAATTACTTTTAAAAAATATTTTTAAAGATTTTTAATTTATGGGAAAGAAGGAAAAAGGAAAGCCTAATCCATTAGGTGAAGTTAGCAGAGATTACACCATCAATCTCCATAAGGCAGTTCATAAAGAAACATTTAAAAGAAAGGCACCTAGAGCAGTTAGTCACATTGTTAGATTTGGTATTGAATTATGCAATATTTAGCCTAAAAAAACATGTTAACTGAGGATGTTAGAGTTGATCCATAATTAAATGAAGCTGTTTGGGCAAGAGGAATTCGTAACTTGCCAAGAAGAATAAGAGTAAGATTATAAAGAAAGAAGAAGGAGGAAGATGATGGAAAAGGTAAGTACTATACACTTGCTCAATATGTTCCAGTTGATTCCTTTGATAACCTAAAGACAGAAATTACAAAATAATGATATATTTTATGTACAATATATAGATAGACAATAATCAATTCATTTGAAACTTAATTACCACAAAGCATCACCAAGATTATGTAATAATTAAATTGCATGACCTTTTGGATCTGCTTTAATTTGATCAGAATTTGCATTCATTATTCCAATCCCCATTGCATTTTCCTTACCTTCCCCGTAGACTGCCACTACCTATCCTTTTTCTGCCTAAATATTAAGCACATTGATTTACATGATTGAGTTAACCTCCTTAAGAGATTAGTCCTGGAGCTAAAACATCCGAACCGCTTAAAATATGTTTAATTGCTCCTGCATCAACTTATTGTTTGATCAATAGATCTGGAAATTTATGGACTAATTTCAGATGTGGTACCACTAAATCTTCTTTTGTGAAACAAATGTAATCTTTATCAACTTGGACTATTTCGACTTTATATTCGCTTCTTAATTTAAATGATTAGATGTTAGCTTTCTTAGGGAATATTTCATCTTCAATTTCTTTGAAGAATGGGTATTAATTATTGAATGATTGTTTCAATTCTTTCACTCCAGTTTTTGAAAGTAATGTTGGTTTCGAAAGATCCTCAAGTTTCTTGAACATAATTTAATTAAATATTCAAATAAATAAATATCATAATATGTAATCCTGGTAAACTTGTGCTTTGTCTGGAGAGTTGATAGAGACTCCGGTTATATCAAAAGTGAGTGGCCACATATATGAGAAGAGATTAATTGAAAAGCATATTGAAAGCACAGGCACATGTCCAATAACAGGAAGACCATTAAATTTAGAAGATCTAATTGAAGTAAAAAATAAAGTAATCAAATGTAGGTGAAAGTATCAAGAGTTTAGAAACCAAGGCCTGTCACAGCTACATCAATACCCTCGTTATTATCATTATTATAAAACGAATGGGATGCATTATTATTGGAATAATTTTAATTAAAATAACATTTAGAATAAGTCAGACATGAATTAACACATGCATTGTATTAACACGATGCAGCTTGTCGAGTTATAGCTAAGTTAATTAAAGAAAGAGATTAAGCTAGAATAGAATTGGCATAATTATAACATAAATTAAACCATAAAATAGACGTAGAATCAAATAGTGCTCCAGAAAAGTTGTCAGCAAATTATATTGCTGAAATAGAAGAAAATGCACTTAAATTAACAAGCTAAAGAAAAGTCTAGAGAAAGCAACAATCATACTTTGATTAATTCCCGGGCCCTGAAGTATAAAATCCTTATAATCTAGATACTCTCAAATTATGATGTAAAACAATAGTACTAATAAACTTAAGGAGTTACATCCTTAGATGCTCAAGGTGGTTATGTTCTAGTTGGTGGATTGGCAGGATAAGTTCTTTTGTACTCTCATCAAAAGTTAGTTTATCAAGCTTAAGAACATACTCAAGAGATTACTTCGGTGAATTTTTTTGCTTACGACGAGCATCTTAGATTTATTTCTTCTTCTTAAGATGGAAATCTTAAGATTTACTAATTTAATTCTCAAAGTTAAGAAGGCTCGGTTACTTAGACTATAAATATTGGTTAAAATGTTACAGGAATTGCAATTCATCCTTTGGGATATATAGCCATTATAGTTACCAATAATGGAGTATTGGCATATTATAGTTTAAAAACTGGATAACAATTAAGTAGAGTCACTGATTTTGAAGGTTAATGCCAATTTACTTCAGTATCTGTTCATCCTGATGGATTATTACTAGCTATTGGATAGGCAGATTCTTAAATAAAGATTTGGAGTATAATCAAAGGATAGATGATGGCATAATTGGAAGGATAAGATGTATTAATTGATTCTAATATTTAAGGGAGCTGTTATTAATCTAACATTTTCTGAAAGTGGAGCTAATTTAGCTTCAAGTAGTAATACAGAAGTGAATGAGTGGGATTTAAGACGTCCTGGTTAATTCTCTAAAATTTACCAAGGTTAAAAGATAGGTAGTTAATTATGTTAAAAGTTAGGTGGTATCCAATATGATCCATCAGGTTAATTTTTAACTTTTGGTAGTAATAAGACTATTCACTTTTTTGATGTTAAGAAAAAATAGGAATTCTGCAGAATCGAAAGTCATAGAGATCTTGTTTCTGGAATTAAGTATGTGTTTTAGATATATTTTAGATTTGGATAATTAAGTAAGAACATCTATAGTTGTGGTCTTGATAAATTAGTAAATATCTATGGTAACTGAGTAGATTTTAATTATATAAATAATCAGTTAATTAAATATGTATTAAAGAACATCCATTTCTCATTGCTAATTATGTAAAATGTAAGCCATTAAACCTATTTCCTTAATTTGCTCTCATACACTTTGTTTCAAATGTGGATAAAATATATCTATTTAAGAAAATACAAGGTAAGAGAAAATTTGAATTTGTATTTTAGTTAAATACAGAATAAGTTTAGAATTTAATGTCCTTTATGTCGTAGAGTAACTCATACATATGACATCAATAATCTATTAATGGAAAATAATGAACTGAATCTAATTACTGATTCGAGTGAAATGGACAAAGAAATTCTAAATGAGGTATTGAAACTTTTACATATAGAGTTAATTACAAAATGATTCTTAAAATTGCAGAAGATACTCAAATTTTGATATTCCAAGCAAAACTCAAAATACTGCTTAATAAAAAATGTCAGAATTATTAACTTAAACAAACAATGCAATGAAATTGATGAATGAGAAACCAAAATAAAATAACACTACTGTAAGCCATATTCAAAAGCAATCAACTTCAGTTGCAGTTGTACTTGAAGAAAGTATTTCTAATATTTGATTATTAGATCGCTCTCGAGTTTAATTAAATTAGCAACCTTTTGGACCTTAATTCTAATCTTAAATCTAAAAAACCATAAACTAATATTAATAATAATAATAAGAATTGTAATAGCAAACTTAATTAAATAATAAAGATATCTTAAAACCAAATAATAATACTCCTAATGCCAGTCCTTATTCTACTCCACTTGCATCTTAATTTCATATTAATTTCTAAAATACGGATAATAAAAAATAAAATTAGAATCCACTTCAATTTTAACAATAAAAAGACAAACCATATTATTTAGATGATAAAAAGTACACATAAGAAATCAAAGAAAACTTTTTTTAAAAAGAAATACAAAAAGAAATAACTGAACCCTCTCGACATAAAAGGAGCGCTACTGGAGTACCTAATAAATAGCTAATTAATAATAATGTATCAATAGTTAATAATGCTCAAAATAATAACAGTAATAATGACACTTCAGAACAAATTATTACATAATACTTTTAAATAATGTAAAAAGGTTTATAAAAGTTAGAAAAAGACACTTTGATGATAATTAAAAATAAAAATATTCATCCTCAAGTCTTATATTAAAAAATGAAGCAATTAAGCTAAACAAAAGATCAAGATGGAGAACTCATTTAATCAATTAAAATGATTATCAAACTATAATCTGAAATAAATGGCTTATCAACACCTTCATGTCATAGAAAGACAAGTTCTCATGCAAGCCATAGATACTCTAATAATACAACCAATACCAAAAGCGATCATAGTTCTACGAGTATTTTATAATAAGAATTTAAAAACTTAAAGAAATTGTTTTGATATTTATATATCAATTTTTTAATTAAATTAATATCCAGCATTCTGAAATTTAATTATATTTTTCTTAAACAGATTCAATAGAATATTTAATAGTAATTTTCATCAAACCCTCTAAAAGCTTTCATTTAAAATAATATCATTTTATCAATTCTTTAAAATTGCTATTACTTTTGACTAAAATTATTAGATAAAATTTGCTTTTTTAGTGGTTCTGATATTAAAATTTTAAATGACTAAAAGATAAATAATATTTATAATAAATTTGATATTTAAAACAATCAATTAATTTTTGAATATTTTTAATAGTTAAACAGTTAAATAGAAAAGAAATTAATTAATTAAAAGTATCTATATTATCTAAATAATTGTATATAGAATTTAGATTTTTAATTTTCTGTAAATTCTATTAATACAATATAATTGAGATTCAATCAAATTCAAGTAAAAATTTGAGTATGAAAGAGTATCATTAACAAAATTTGATGATTAACTAGAATTAAATGTATAATATTTTGTATATGTTATACAAATAAATTTTGATCATTGTTGAGTATTAAACTAAGAAAGAGAAGATTGCTAATTATTGAATGATTCCATAATGTATTCTCTAAAATAATATTAATTTAATGAAATACTTATCAAATAGGTGTTTTTCTGAATCAGAAGAGATGTTACTCTTAATATCAGACCCGCTTTCTGATGAGTAATGCTCGTTTTAAATTTCTATTACAATATAATTAAATATTACTTTCGCATTCTTTTATAGCTTTTGCAAAAATCACTGATCGAAGACTATCATAGCCAAATGAGGAATGAAGAGACATTCTTTTTACTTTCAAATTATTTAAGAAAATTAATAATTGAATTTTTATTTGAACTTTTCTAAAAATGCTTAATTAATACGAATAAAAAATACGCAAGCGATTAAATAATCGCTCAAAAGAATTTTTTTATTAAATCATTCTATTGTACCCGTTATCTATATCATTTCATATTACATACCTCATTAAAAAACACATAAAAACTAATCAAATTAAAATATTCTTTTTCAAATTATTTTTATAATTTATTCTTTCTTGCAAATATTAAATTGATTACTTATACATATATAAGTATCAGAGAATCATTAAAACTGGTTACTATAATTAAGTAATAAATATTTGTAAGAAAATTCCATACCAAAATTATTTTAAAAATAATCTAATTGAACTATTACATTTAATTACCCTGTTTGTTCTTTATAAATTAGAGGGAGAAATAAACTATAAATAAATGGTTTAGAGATAATCATTCATTTTAGTTAATATGATAACTTTGTTATTTTATTGTGATAGTAAATGTATAGTTTTTACTTTAAAAAAATAAAATTGATAGTAAATTAATACTGGAGGGTTTTCATGTTTAAATTTATATCAAATTTGGTAAAGATCTTGGTATGGTTACACTATTTCTACGTTTATCATTTAGTTGGCTATCAGTTTTATATCGATGAAGGAATTTCATTGCTGAATGAGTGATAGATTCGATTGGATTAGCACAAGCAACTTTGGAAAATGTTTCTGGTGTTTCGAGATTCAAAAAACCCTCCAGATCATGAGTATAAAAGTTTAAATAACTTCTTTAAGAGTCTTCTATTTCCTCTATCATGCTTAGAGTTGATTTGAAATTTTAATATCCAACGTTAAAGATATTTAATTAACTTTTGATTTTATCAAACTAATCTTTGTATTAATGTTATTTTTATTAGTTGAATTCTTAAAACTATTCTAAAATTTCATTGGTGCAAAAGTAAATAATACTTTTATTAATGTTAATTAAACAAGGAGTTAATTCTAAAACGTTTTACTCTTATTCAATATTTCCTATAGTATATTGGACGGTAGTCTAAGTTTACTATTTATATTGTTTCTATTACTTGATGATTTTATTGCTCTATAATATTGCAATTGCTTTTATTTTAAGATTCAGCACATTTCTACTTTAGCTTTGCCAAGAGAGAATCTATGGCTTGCTTTTGAAGCTCAGTGATTTCAGGTCCAGTGCAACCTGATAATAAATCATCAAAGTTAGTAACTAATCCATTTTATAGTTATCTATATTTAGAATAATGTAATGTTACAAATTAGGCTGGTCTTTTTCTCTTTTTATTATACTGTTGAATCTATTTTTTAGATTATTTTCACTTCTTCTTCCATCCATAGTTTTCGATATTTCTGCCCATCTTCTGCCTATCTCTTTAACTGCTGACAGTAATTTTATATCTTCATCATCTGTCCAAGGTTCTCTATTTTTAGGCTGAATTAAATTGATACTTTGAAATCTTTGGATTGAGATGATTTAACCATCTTTCTCGACATTGTTTACTAGAGCGATAAACAGCAGAATTCTGATTTAATTCTTACGAAATTTAACTCCACTTTTAACCTTGATCAATAGATTAATACTGCATGATAATTTCATATAATCTTCTATCTTCATCTGGTCTAAAAGGTTAGGACTACAAAGCGACCTTTTACATTTAGGACCATTTTTATTTACATTATTCTTTATCTCTTCTACAAATCATCTTTGAAACTTCTTCAAAAAGTTCAATAGATAAATCCCTTAAGTCTTCATTTCTTAATTCACTAAGTTTCCCTATAAGCCAGATAAGGACTTTCTTTTCATTGAGTGTCCAATTTTTTTTAAGATTAGAATTCCATCCGCTTGTTGTTAGAATGTCTAGTTATATTTAATTAATTTCTTGATCTGTTGGAAAATGCGTGAGACCCAAATTAAAAAATTCTTTCATGTACTCAAACTTAGAAAAAGCAGTGTTCTAAGCTTGAGAATAGAAGATTTGGAATTCCTGATAGAAATTGTTATCTTATGAATCTGAAATTTTTTTCTGCGATATTACTGTCTTTAAATTACTCTTAGATTTCTTTCTTTCAGTCAAGCTTTTATTTCTTTTACTCATATAATAAATATTAATGAAAATAACAAACTATAAACATTTCATTTAGCCTTTGACTTTAATCTACTCAATTTCTTGCTTCCATTTTTATCAAATAAATATAAACTAATAGCAATCACAAAATTAAAGCAACTTACTCCAACAAAAAAATAGGATTAATAAACATATCTAAATATATAGGAATTGAATAAGATTACCCTTAAAATGGATCTACTTAACCATCTTCATTAATAAGATGAGTATTATATATACTTCCAGTAATAAGAGGGAATAAAGCTAATGCTGTATTTTGCATGACTCCTAATAATCCAAAGGCAGTTCCTAATAATGAGCATGATAAGAATACCTATCATTTATGATTTTACAACTAAAGGGATAGATGGAATCAAAATAGCAGAGTAAAATGAATAACAAATTCCTAATGATAATAAGGGTAGAGCTGATACTCCACAAGCAAGCTAATATACATAATTTGATATAGATTTACATCACAATAAATAAGAAGAAGACAAAGATGAGTGATAATAAAGATAACTGTAGTAAGGACAATCAATAAGGAACGTTATCTAATTCTATCGCTGTATATACCTACAAAAGGAGTAACACATGCAGCAAAAACATAAGGAATAGTAAGTAAAACACCAGCAGATTATTGACTAAATCCAAATTTGATTTAAAAAAATGCATTTCCATTATCTAAAAATGGAACAAAAAGTGCTTCACTTAACATAATGATGCATGACAATATCCAATATGATCCATCTAAATGTTTCAAATCTGATAATTTAATCTCTTCTTTTGCTTCATGAGCTGTTTCTTCTTCTTTTTCTTCATCCTCATCATCATCTTCATCTTCTAAAAGTGAAACTGATCGATCACTTTCAGTGGATTCGCTTTTTCTAATCTATAAACTCAATTCTTAAGAATTATGTAACTCTACTTTATGCTCTTTATTTTCTTACTCTGGGTTCAAATCTTTCCATATAATCATTAATTCCTCATTTTTTTTGTCTAAGTAGATTAAAACTAATCCACATCCCCAAGAAAATATCACTATAAAAAGTCCAACTAAAAATGTAAATCCCAATTCTCCATGATTATATTGAATTTAAGGACTTACTAAACTATTCAAAGCACTTCCTAATTTTGGTATAGATAAGCATAAACCCAAAGCCAAGCTGACTTATCCTCCTTAAAACCATTAAGACATTATTGTCGCTTATGCTGCATTAAGACTTTCTGATCCAATACCAAATATACATCTTCCAGCCAACATTGTTCCATATGATAATGCATATCCACCTGCAACTACTATACTCTATCCTAATATAAGTATGGATGAAAATATTAGTATGCTCACCCTGACTCCTATTTTGTCAATTAGTATCCCACCGAAAAATGGTAATATGATATTTGGAGCTGAATATATAGAATAGAGCATATTGAATTAAACATTGTTAAGGTTCATCTCATTTTGTATTGTGGATTGCAGTGCCATAGGATTGTCGAAAGCATATGCATCTCCAAATAAGAGAAAACAAGCTAAAGCAAGTGCCAACCACAAAACCCATGTTTTTTGTAAAGGTGGCTTGTGGAGAAACGACTACTTGTCTTCTTTATCTAATTACATTATTAATAATCTTTATAATTCATTTATTAAAATTCGTACCGCTTTTCCATTAAGTCTAAGATCTACTATCGCTTGCATCATCTAATTAAAATGGATCTGCATAAATATGATGAGCATTTGTTCTACCCTTACCATTAAAATTATTTTCAAGGTCAGGATTTGAATTATTATCTTGTAAATTGATATCTTCATACTCCTCTTCTTCTTCTGCGCTTCCATTCTCATCCTCTTATTCTTCCGATTGATAACTTGGTTCATCTAACTCTTTATTAATATCTTCCGGAGCTACTTAAGCATTAAACTTTCTCTGCACATTACTCTTTACTTTTAATTATTCAACTTCTGCTTTCCCATAAAATTCCATAAAATCTTGAATGAATTTTTCAACAAACCTTTATTCACCATAAAACATTTCTCTATCCACCAAAAATAATTAAATAATAGATTTTGTTGTGATATCATAGCTTACTTAAAATACTGAAACATAGAAAAATCCAATCAAAAATACAAATAATGTAGGTATTAAGGGACTTTCAATATCGTTTACATTAACTCCTAAGAGTGTAGTGTTACTTACTGTAAGGTAAATATAAATTGGTAAACTTATTATAAGACTATTGGATAATTTAAGTAGGAAAAGAATAAATTCGATGAGAAAATCTAAATCATGAATCTTTTCTTTATGTCTATCCAATAAAAAGAATGCTTTTCTAGATGATAGACTGTATCCTTCAGACCAGATTGCAACTTGAACTAAAGCATGTTTGCTTAAATATCTTAAACAATTTTGATAACAAGCCAGGCAACAAAGACAACATCCTTGGATGAATCTTACAATCATAGAATCTTAAGGCAAACTACTCAGAAAATAGTAGATTGTATAAAATATCCATTTAGGAACGAAAAAGAATATTTCCATAAAGACTGCATATACACAAGATCCTAAATGATGCAGTAATAATTCTCTTAAAACAACTAATAGTGGTATTTGGACTACATCTTTTTTTTTGGTGAAAAACCAAACACTTAAAGCATAAGTATTAAACATTTCATTAACACTCATTACAAACAGCAAAAAGAATAAAATCATAAAAGCTTAAAATGGTAAGGATAATTAAAAAATTTGAGTGGTAGTAAATATTTTGACGGCATCTCCATTTATATTAAGTGCTTAAATAGTAGATCTTTCCCCAATTGTCATTCCATAGAATATGACTATAGTAGAATATCCAAATTATATAAAACCAACTAAAGCAACAAAAATGGCAAAAAAGCGTAATTATTTAAGTACAACAACAATTTAAGAAGAAGTCTTAATCAAACTTATTCCCAGATTGATTTTATTAAATAATTTCATTATGTTAAAAAGGAAGAGCAATCCTATTCCAGCTGTACCAATACAAGCTAAATAAAATAAGGTGGCTCTGTCTCCTCCACAATTATGTTTATCAATCTAATAGAGACATCTGGATTAAATTACTCTTTCATATTCTCTATAAAACAAGTAGGAGAGTATTCCAAAACAAATAATACTTAACCAAATCTATCCCCAAACTTAATATATGACAAATGATGAGAAACTTAAGAGATATGTTAAAAAATAAGCTGTAACTCCTAATAAAATAATAGATACTATAATTAAGTCAAGAGTTAACAAAATGTCAGACATAGTTCGTTTAATATAAGATTCTGTTTGACTTATATAATCATCTACAATTTTTCTACTTACAGGTTCTTTAGGTATGCAATATCGAGCCATTTTTGTAGAACTCATTTGGACATAGCAAAAATTAGTAGTAGTAAAATGATCGATTGAATACAAGCAAATATATTTACCTGTAGATGATGGACATTCATTTACACACATTGCTACATTTAAATCTACTGAAGGCTAAAGGTAATACAAGTAAGGTAGATTGATCAAGCCATCTATGCCACAAATCTCTTCTCTAAAGTCATAACCATTTGATATTCTATTTATATTTCCATAACTAATCAGCACTATTCCATGGAATACTGTCGCACAAAAGAATACAATCAAGAACAACAAGCACAATCTATCTGTCATCGATCTCTCCTCTTAATTTAGCTAATCACAGTACTCTTAGGTCCATTAAATCCCTCATAAGGTCGCATTCCTTGATTCAAGGGATTATTTTGATCAAGTCTCTTATACAGTTCTATACGTGACAACTAATCTGCACTGTCGAATTCTGGTTTCACCTTTTTCATTATTTTTGCCTTATTTCTTTTCACTGATATTCGCTTTTTCATCTCTATTTATTATCAATAATATATAAAACTTGTAATTTAATATCCACATTCAAATTATGCAGAATTTCATACCCAGATATGCTTATTATCAAAGATTAAGTCAACATATGGTATTGTTTCATTTAATAAGAAAATTAGAAAAACATTGGATAGGGAAAATAGAAAACCTAAGAAATGGCTATAAAATTATTTTGTTCCGTTCATTCCAAAATGGACTTAAAGGATTATTGATAATAAAAAGAAATCCATCTTCTTTCTTTTATGTTTTGGTTTGTTTTCATATTATGAAGGCTTCTAATGTAATAATCACATTATAATTATTTTTCAGATCTTTACAACAAAATAATACATAGAGAGCCTTTTGGAAATAAACTTGACAGATGGATATTTAAAGTTAAAAACCTTCCCAGATAATCTTTAACAGAGTTTCAACCTATAACTACTCTAAACTAAAATACAATTGATTAATTGAAAGATATCTACTTAAAATATGAATCTGAAATGAAATATGGAATGTCTCGTAAATTAATGTTTGAGGTCTATGAATCACTTAATCTCTTTTAAAAAGATGAAGAGAGATATGGATTCTATAGATAATCAGGTTATTACAAAAAAGTAATTATTACCTTATTTAAACTTATTAGAGGAATTAAAAAGTATCAAGTGTACATTTCTCCTAATTTTTAAAGATCTTCGAAGATGCTTTAAAAAAATTAAATAAAAAAGGAAACACTATTACAGAATCTGAATTAGTTTCATAATTTATTTAAAGATGTTAAGAAAAGCAGGAAGAAGTAAATTTATTTACATTTAAATATAAAGATATAAAAGTGGGAACAAAAAATTCAATTAAAAAGATCTGAGTTTGTTAAATTACTTCCTGAATTGCAAGATTAAAAATAAGCATTAATTAGATAATTGTTAAGTGAAAATCCATATATTACTGAAGAATGTATTTAATAAGAAGTAAGTTGTATGTCTAAAATTACGTCTAGCTTGAAAATAAGGGTTTATATGGATTAGGAACAAAAGATAAACTTTAACTATACGATCTGTAGTTGTCATTTCATAAGGTTTTGCTTGATAGCAAACAATAGAAATTATAGAATAGTTTGCTATTTGGATAATCAATGTTGAGTGCATAGAAGGAGGCAAAGTTGAAGGAAAAGATAATGATTGAGGAATAGATAGTGAACCGACTTTAAGCCAAGAGAAATGAGGTTGCCGAAAAGTTTAAGATGTTATTTAAGAAATAAGAGATATTTGATATTTGATTAATAAAATAATAAAAATTAAAATGTCTGAAGAACAATAGGAGTTTGAAGGGTAAGAAGGTTAAGAAGAGATGCATGAAGGATAAACTGAATAGTAGTAATAGCAATAACAATAACAATAACAATAATAAAATCAAACATAATAAAAATAAAAGCCTGTAGTCCCCAAGAGAGATCCTCCTTAAGAAGGTGCTCTTGTTTTCGATTTTGAAGTTTGTGTGGATTGTGCTTCTCATGCTTGGTGTACTCATCATGATGAAAGTAAATACACATAATTATATTTGGATTGCATGGCAGGTATTCAATACAAGATTAATTAAAGAAATTGAGGCTCAAATTCCAAATTCTTATTGCACATATAATGCTAAAAAAAAACCTTCAACTGGAGCTTTTGAAATTAGTCATAAAGGTAAACAGTTATATATATTATTAGGAACTGTTATTTTTTCGAAGAGAAACTCTCAATTATTTCCATAACCTAAGCTTTTACCTGAAAGAATCAGATAATTTATGGATGATTTGGAAAACAAAAGAGATGTGACTAAATGGGCAACAAAAAAAGAAATAAAATAAGAATAGCCAAGATAAATCAAAGAAAGACCTACATTTTAGACATATATGAAATAAAGGGAAGAATAGGAGAGATTGGCAAAAGAATAAAAGTTAAAACAAGAAGAAGAAGCAAGATTAAAATAAGAATAAGAAGAAAGAGAGAGATTAGAAAGAGAAAGATAAGAAGAAGAATAGAGGAAGATTGAAGATGAAAAAAAACAGGAAGAGAAAAGAAAGGCAGATGAGAAAGCTGCAGCTGAGGAGTAAGCTAGATTAGAATAAGAATAAAAAAATCTTGAGTAATAACAAGAAGAAACTAATAAAGAACATTAAGAATAAGAGTAATAATAAGAAGGAGAAAAATAACCAGAATGATAATTCAGAAGAATGAGAATTATAATATCAAAAAGACTATTTGTTTATTATTTAACAATGTCATAGAATTCGATGAAGTTTTCTTGAGGGACAAAATAAAATGATTGTTAGTGGAATCGCAAAGTCATTTCTAAATAATTATTGGTTGCTTCAAATTTTAAATTGATTTACTAGGATTAATGAAAATAATATTATTTTTAATATTTTCTGCATGCAGTAGTAGAAACTGCAATCTACTTGCCCACATTTTTAAAGAATCCTTCTTTAAAGAAGTATTCCTTAAGTTCATAAATCTCTTTCTAAATTATTAGTACAAATATTTATTCATGGATATCAAGGTGTTATTCAAAAATAAGTAAATCAAATGTGAGATTTGTCAAAGAAAACAAGATTATTTGAATATCTGTTTGAAATGTGAAAAGCCACTATGTGATATTGAGAAAATCTGTTCATCAGAACATTTAAGATGTAAAAAATATTGGATCCTTATTTAGTAAATAGTCCTGAACATTGTGTGATAATTAATGTCCACACAAACTTGATTGCATGTATGATGTGTAAAATTGAAATATTTGATTTTGAGCAAACCTAATAAACTGAAGAAGATCAACATATTGAAGAAACAATCAATCCTTAAAAAATTAGAATGGAATATCATAAATTCTTTTATAAATAAGAATCTCACAACATGCAATTCAAAAACCAAATAAATGTCTAACATGCTGGAATGTTAAATATTTGTAATAACAGCCATCTAAATTGTGTTTTGTAAGTATTACTAAACTATCCTGTTATCTAATAAATACTTCAAAAAATAAATAATGAATATGAAATAAATTAATATAGTCCCAAGTCTACCAGGAAATTGATTCTTAGAGAATTAAGTTCTATGGCCTAAGTTTACTCTTAGTAATAGTATAGGATAATAAATCCTGCAAAAATAATTAAGAACCTTGCTCAAATAGATTCGAAAATAATAGGATATTCTAGAAAAGATGCATATGTAATTACAAATATAGAGTTTAATCTAGGATGCTTTCAAAACAGTGATCAATTTTTTAAATGAAGAGTTCAAATTTTCAAATTTAAAAGCTTATTTTAAAAATAATCTGATCTATACAAAACAAGCTCTTGGACATGATTGGAACATAATGTACACTCTAAAAAGTAGTTAGTGCTGATCCTAGTTCATATATGGAATATTCTTTTATACAAAGCATATTCTCAGGAGAACTTATTTCTAACCTTCAATGCTTGAATTGTAAAAAAATTACAAAGTCTATTGAGTAATTCTCAGCGTTATCCCTTGAGCTGCCTGAAATAAAACAATAAGGGTTTTTTAAATAATTAGTTAATAATTCGAAGCAATCTATAACATTATAAGAGTGTCTTGATTATTTTTATGAGCCAGTGATCGATTCGTTAACTCTTTGTAATTGTGGTGCAAGATCAGGTAAAAGATAGTATAGTTTTTAATAATAATCTAATTTATTATGTATTCATTTACAAAGGTTCTTAAATAAAAATTAAAAAGACAAAAAGCATGTATCTTTTCCTATTAAAGATCACAACTTTTAGGAATATTTTAATGTATTATTTGATTTAAATAAACAATAGTTAGATAGTGAATAGAATTATAGGCTTTTTGGAATTGTAGTTCATTTGCATGATTAAGGTGGAGATCATTTTGAAACTATCTTAAAATATCAAAATTCTTAGTTTATTAGCATTAAGGACGAAATTATAGAAATAGTTTCATAAAAATATGTTGAAGAATGTGAAGCCTTATTATTATTTTATGAAAAAGTAGATAATTAAATTGACCTATTTAAAGCAAGTCTTCGAAAAAACTTATAAAATTAACATAATATGATTGCAAATTAAGAATTATAATTAAAAGAAGATGAATTATGTTATTTGCCACATTTTTGGTATGAATAATTTTAATATCTTGCCAAACCACCTTCAATTATAACATCTCATTTAATTTGTCCTCATAATCTCTTAAAACCAGATTATTGGGATTTTAGAATAGAATACGAAGTAAATATATGTATTATTTATAATAAGAATGCTAAGTCAGTTTAATAAAATTCTCAATTAGATACAAATACAAGTTTTATTACAATAGGAGAGGTACAAAATTCCAATTCGCCAGCATACATATAAGAAAGTTCTGCTTAAAAATAACTACAACTTACATCAATTATTATTCCTAAGGCTGTCTGTGAATTCTTAATTGAAAAATATGGAGGAGGTCCAATCATTCAGAAAAACATCAAGACTTGTAGTGCTTGTATAGAATATGCATAATAAATGAGTAAAAGAAGAAAACTAGAAAGGCAATTAATTATTAAATACGAAAATCTATAAGGATATGATAGAATCTATGTTGTTCATGATGAATGGTTAAAGAAATGGTAAATTTACCTTTATAATTCAAAACAAATCTTATAAAAAAATAGTTTGTTTGGCTATCCACCTCCAGGAGAAATAACTAACTATTTACTATTAGATAAAGATTAACAGATTATACTATAAAAAAAGGAAGGATAACATTTTCATATGATTACTGCTCCAATTTGGCATATCCTTTAAGAAATATATGGAGGAGGTTAGATATTCAATTAAATTAGGTCCCCCTATATCTATAAATCCCCACCAATAGTAATATGAACCTTTTAAATTATAAATGGATGATCTACTTTAGATAAAAGAGCTAAAAACCTTATATCAAAATTGCATCAACCAATACAAAACTGAAAATTAACAATGATATAAATGTTTATATTTTTATAAATATAAAATAAATTATTATATATTTAACCTATATCTTTTTTATCACTTGTGTAAGAGTTTCAATTATCTAATTTTATAAAATTAAAAAAGAATATATTTAGTTACTGTAAATAAATTAAAAACCTTTCTTGTATCAATATTTTTCCCAGTAATTCATTTATTTCTAATAAAGAAAGCATCTATTGCTAGAATCACAAATCTGAAATTCTTAATTTTAGGTTGCTTTGAACAAAATTTAGATCAACTGAAATTTTTATGTAAAAGGACTATATTTAAGTATTTTAGTAACTTTAGAGAAATGATAGCAAACTCAGCCATTTATTAAAGATGATATGAAAATTAATATATTCTATAAAACAATCTTAGTTTATGGCTTAAGAATAATATCAATTGATAAATTTGATTATAATACTATTAAAGGTGAAAGATAATAAAAATAATGTCTATATGGTAGAAAGTTGTCGTTCGCCGCCTGCATTGTAAAAAGTGTTGTAGAGATATAACTATAGAGAGCTTAATTGAATTAGAACTATTTATTATATGATATAAAGAATTATATGCAAATAAAACAATAAAGATTTAGAATTGATTCTGGTTCCTTTAAATTTGAATAAAAGTGGCTTAATAATTTATAAAACAAAGAAAAAGTATAATGCAGAATGTGAATTAGGCAAATTTATTGAAATTTAAAAGAGGTTGTTTTTTATTATATTTCTAATTAATTACTATTGTTTATCATCATATATAATTTGAGAATTATATATACAAGATTAATCATTCATTAATACATATTGAAGGAAATTAACTTAAAAACATGATTGTAATTAAATAAATTTAATCAAATCATTTTACCCCGTTTGATTAACTTCTATTCAATTTCAAGATTAAATCTCTTATTCGTAAATTATTTAATTATAAATTATGAAAACTAATGAAAAAGATAAACTACTGTTGCATAAAATTTAAACTGATACTCTTCGCAAGGAAAAGCTGAATTAATAAATTGAAGTAATATCATACTAAAATCATAGGAAAATTATGTTATTTCAACCATTTTGAGAATAGAAAAAAATACTATAATCCCTTCGATTTAAGCATCTCAATGTGATCTGAATATTAAATGTATCAATAGATTTTATATTATAAGAATATAATTAAGAATAATTTGATGGCCATCTAAAAAAGAAGAAAAGGTTCTAAGAATAATCCTTGCCAAATAATAATGATCTATCATCAAAATGTCATTTATTGAAAAAAAAAGCGAAGCTCTCTAAATCATCATCTATATCAATATACCTTCCTTTGTTAGATGAAAACTTGACCTGCATTTCTCAAACTTCTTCAGAGTAGTATTTATAATAATATTCAGTAGTATATCAGTTGAAAAACAGAAAGTATAGATTCAAGTATAGAAAAACATTAAAAAGTAAAAGAGCAACATCCTTGGGGTTGCTAAAAAGGCAATCAGTAGATAATAGATTGAAAAGAACTTCAAAATCAAATAGGGGGATGAATTATCGACTGAACATCATTTACAATACTAAAATGAAAAAGAAGGTTTAACTTCAGTTCCATTAATTGAAATTATTCACTAAGAAGCTCATTAAAACGAGAAAAGTAAATGTTATTTTTATTCTTATCTTTAGAACTTCAATCTTAGAGTTAATACTACATAACTAATTTAATTGGACATATAATGGGATCTTTGAAAGACAATTTCATGGCTTAGATGTACATAAGCCATTTTTCTTAATTATATGATAATCTGCAAAAATCAAAATTAATTAAATGCCCATTAGAATATAATTTGTCCAGCAAAATTTAATACTAAAAAAGTATAATAAATAATTAAAATTAAGAATTATAGAAGACTCTAGTTATAGATTTAGATGAAACTTTGGTGCATTGTAATGAATATAGTTGCTTGAAGAGTGATTTTTTCATTCCTATGACGATAAATGGGAAAATACATTAGGTATAAATTATATATTAATTTTAGTTTGGAATAAGCATAAGACCTTACGCTCAATAATTCTTAATTAATATGGCTGAAGAATATGAAATTATCATTTTTACTGCTTCTAATTCAGATTATGCAAACAAAATTATTGACTTTTTAGATCCATAAAATAAACTTGTTTCCTATAGATTATTTCGTGATGATTGTATTCAAATATCAAATAATTGTCATATAAAAGATTTACGAATACTAAATAGGAACTTAAAAGATATTGTTTTAGTTGATAATTCAGCTTACTCCTTTGCTTTTTAATTAGAAAATGGAGTGCCAATCATACCATATCTTGATGATAAAAATGACCAAGTACAAATCATTCTTATTATATTGTAGGAATTACTACATTTATAAAATTATCTCAAGCATGTTGTTTAATTTGAAGATGTTCGTAGTTAAAATAATAAGATTTTTAATTTGAAAATAGTACAAAATTGTGTTTCCTTAACTGAGGCAATAAAGCAGATAGCAGCCTCCATCTCAAAGTGACCAATTTTTTGAATTATAGATATGAGAATTAATTAATTTATTTAATTCAAATTTAATTGGACATAATCTCTTCAGATATATTTAAAAAATCAATAAAATTTACTAAAATTCTAAAAAGTATAAATATTGCAAAGAATCAAAAATAAGCCCATGAGTCATCATAAAATTAATCCTCATAATAATGTTCTCAAGAGGAGAGTGTAAAACATTAATCATTCTAAATTATGAGAAAATACACAGAAAAATAAGTATAAAAGAGAATCAATATCAATAAGAAAATTTAAACTCAAATACAACTAACAAAAATAAAGGCTTCTTAAATATAATAAAAGGAGATTTGTAGATGGTTTAACAATATTTTTTTTCACATTATGGTCTTTAATAATAATAGCCTAAAATAATCGAATCATTTCCGATATTATAAATTGATAGGCTACTTTTACATTTTCAATCTAATACTTTGTTTTCAAGTAATTTTTCTTTTGCAATATTGAATATATGAAGAACTCATTCATCATTTAAATGAAAATGACAATCAAATTGGTGATATTCTAAATTATCAACAATCCTATAAAATTATCGTTTTAAATTAATATTAACTTGGAGCAGCATTTAGAGTTAAGGAAAGATAAGATTGGATGTAAAGAATAATTTTAGACACTATTAAATCAGGTTATATTTAAATTTTGAGTCATTCAAATTGATTTTCTGGAGATTAAACTATAAATACTATATGACTTTATAAATATTTATATATATTTTAAATAATGATATAATAGTAAAGACAAGTGTTGAATGATAATGACTTGCATACGTTAATATACAAAGGATAAATTGGTATCAATCAATTACTCATTTCTAGATTGTCAGGTATGCATATATTGGATGCACTCTCTGTTGCCAATTTCCATAGTCCTGATGCTTAGATAAAAGAACATTTGTTTAAAACAGCTTCAAAGAATTTTAAATCAGATTAAGAACTCCCTAAATTAATTTAGAGATACGAATTAACACTTGCTTAAATTGAAAGCGATTCGCTTAATGCAAAAGTAAAATATTAATCACAAATAAATTTTTAGTAATATATTTCGCTGTATGCTACTATCATGAAAACGAAGATTAAGGAGTTCTTCACAAATTAAAAACATCAATTATTTTGCAATGTTTATGTTCCTTCAAAATACACTAGAACTCTAACTATTTATTGTTTTAGCCCGATTGTGACAGGTTATTTAGCTCTAGTTACAACTGATCAGATGAACACATTAATTGCTATGGAAGAAATGATGGCTTTATTAGACAAATAACAATAAGAGAAATTCTATACCTTCGATTAAATCTTCGAAGATGTAAATCTAAATATTTACTATAGAATTTTGTCCAATAAATAAATATTACTCCAGAGAAAGAATAATAAAAATTTGTCAGAAGGCACAAAAAGTCATTATCAGAACACTAAATTTTTGATTTTCAAAGAGAACAAAAGGAACAATAGATTTTTAATTAACTTTAGTCTATTCCTCAAGATAAAGCTTGTAAGCATGTGTATTTATTTTAGTGTTTTTTTCTTAAACAAAATAACAAACATTTCTATAAGATGATTATCAATTTCCTTCATTAGACTAAATAAATTCACTTAAGCCATTTCCTATATTAGAAGATAGGAAAAAATTTGAATAAGCTTCATAGTCATACTAGTCATACTAGTCATAATAATAATAATAATAATAATAATAACAACAATAATAATAATAATCATAATAGTAATAATAATAATAATAATAATAATAATCATATAATTAATAAAAATTTGAGGAAGGATTTCCTAATATTGATGATTTAGAATTTTTTCCTACTTTAGATTTAGTATCAACCAATAGCTGTTCTTCTTTAGGAAATAAATTCTAGATGACAGATTAAAAGAAATAGCCAGTTAATCCGATTTATACTGGAAGACTGAAATTTTTTGATGAATAAAAAAATTATGGCTTCATAGTAATGGATGAAGATAAATCTGATATTTTTGTTCACTTAGATGATTTACAAAAGGCAGGGGTAACAAAAGAGATTTTAAAAACATCAAAATAAGGATCATTACTTAGGTATTAAAGATATAAATTGAAGGTTTTAATTTAATTGTATGGTATACGTTGGCAAATACAAAAAGTCAAGAAAAGCTGTTGAATTGAAATTACTAGCTAACTAATAAGTTAATAACTTCAAGGGGATTGCCTGATTGAATTATCAAATATATAGGCATAACAATAAAATTATTAATTTCTTTGCATTAATTCATATTTCTAAAACAAGCTAATAAATAAGTATAAAATCTGTATTCAATTATGTTTCTTTTATTTATAATTCTTGAACTGAATAGTATGAAAATTGAAAGAATATCTGAGTGAAAAACCTTATGAAAAATTGTGTAATATTATCATGAAGAATAAAAAAAATAATGCAAATAAATGATGAATAAATTGTTCCTAAATATACATAATTTATCTTATCTCATTTAGCATTCTTCTTGGCCTCTTATTATTTTTTAAGCTAATTAGCATCAACGAAGACTATAGTCTTGCATCTCTTAATAACTTTCAACCACTTTAATTTACACTTGACGCATTCAAGCCTATTCTCCAAAAATATATATACTTTAAAGCAACTTTTTTTGTTGTCTTTGCTTTCTTTCTGAAAATTGGCTTTGTTTATCCACCATAACCAGCCTGTTTCATATCGTACCTTCTTCTTCCTTAGGCAAAAGGACTTTCCTTGCTCTTTTTATATTAAGAGACTTTGCAACTTTAATGGCTTTCACATTTTCTGCAATAAGTTTTTCTGTTTTTGGGTACGTTCACCATTTAATATTTTTTAAATAAAATTTAATCATTTTTTAAATTAGAATATATGAGTTAATGTTAAAGCCAATATGCTATGATGAGGTGACTCATATAGTAATATTTCTATAATTACTATGTATTATATTTTTAAGTTTCATCAATTAATATCCTTCAATAAATTGTGAATTTCTTCGGCTGAATAATCTGGGAGTTGTGGCTTTATAAAAGTCTATGAATTCGATCGTCTTAAGGGATGGGCATCCTCTTTTTTTTTCATATCATCAGCTGATTTGTTCCTAAAAAGCTTAAAAATTATAAAAACACTCGTTCTTCATATATTATTGATCCAATAATAGTTGAAACCAAAGGTTATGGGGATTGTTCTTTTCCCATTATCGAATCTGTCAATATTATTACATTAGGTTCCTACAATTATTTTTGAAGCATTTTCTTTGGGTTTTGCTTTCTATTTTTCATATTTTTATCCTCAGATTTTACCATTAAATAAAATGCAAAACAGATAAAGCAAACTAAGAAAATTCCAATCTATTGTTATTTAGATAGAAATATTTCAAAATAATTGTAAAAAGATGAGAGCTGCTCAATTAATGTTATCTTAGCAGCAGCCCAATTAGTAATTTCTGATTTTAAGTGATTTTTCTAACCATCTTATTGAACATCAGTTTAATAAAGTGCTAAATCTACATCACTTAATTTAATTTCTTAAGCATTAATTGGTTATTGGAATTTTGTTCTAAGTTAAATCTGCTTTTTTGGTATAGCAATTACACACGAACATAGGAGTAAAATGTAAACAACTAATCTCATATAAAACGGAATATTAATAAAATTATTATCTAAAAATTAATATTAGATCAATTTATAAATAAATACTATAAATTATTATTGATACTTTTTAGACTTGTTTGAACAATATATACCCATCCTATAAAAACGATTGTATTTATTATATAAATAAATAGATTTCGTATAATAATAATATATTTATTTATCTAAATATTATTATAACTTTCCTAATATTCATAAGATTATAAGCACTTATTGGGTTTAGAAGAATTAAATATTATAAATCTAGAAAAATGAATATGCCTTAGTGTTATTGATTAACTGAAGTCTATTATATTTAGAATCAAAAATAAGCTTGAGTAATAAGGTAAACAAGGTATTTTAATTAAATAATTTGGTTGATTAAACCTATAGGGGGGATATCAAGTCAAAATAAGTTTAAAATGCTGGAAAGATTTAAGAAAAAATATATTTAATAAAAACTTACATATATATTGAGTTTAAGAATTTATAAGATTTAAAAAGTATTATTTCTAAAATTTCACTCTGTGACTTTATTGATTAAATTCTATTTTTTAATGAATTATTACAGTATTTATATAAATTATTCAAGGGATAGAATTAAACTGATCAGGCTGAAAGATCTTAAAAAATGTTATTAAATATACAGAAATGCTTTTTTGAGTCTTTATAAATTAAATAATAATTAATACTAACACTTAATGAAATATCTTCCCTTAAAAAAAGAAGTTCACATTAAAATTTGTAGACTGCTACCAATTTTATTAATGTAATGCAAAAGCTTTTTATTAAGTCTAAAACTAAGATTAAAACATTAAAAATTAAATTTCAAAGCAGTCAATATGAAAATACTATCTTATCGTCTTTAATAATTTAATTTTTTTCAATTTTGATTTTAAATCTAAAGAACTTACACTATTAGTAATTAGATTATAATTTTCAAATAATATAAAATTATCAATATTTAGGCTATTCAACAAAAGATTGAGAATTAAAATTTTCTTAAATAATTAAATTATTTGAGAGGGAATAAAATAAAAATTAAGAAAAATATTTATATTTTTATATATAAGGTCTTTAAGATAACAACATTCGTAATATTTCAATATTTTGAACTAGGAGATTTGGCTTAGGATAGCAGATTAATTTAGCTGAATTTACTTTCCTTATTTGAATAAGTACTAAATATGATAATTATATTACTTAATTCTTTAACTTGACAATTAAGAATTTATCTAATTATACAAAATTATGTTTAGCTATTATTTTTTGTTTGCTTAATATTTTTTGTAAGCCCTTTTTAATTTCTAAAAATTCTGTTTGACTCTTTGCCTAGTTTCAATTTTTGGCCTTAGTAATTTAAGACAATAACGATTCATTCTTAATGTTGCTGGTAAGTTTTGTTGAATTGTAGATTTTATTAGATCAATTGTTTTTTCCATTTCGTTTAAGTAGGCTTAAAAAATAAAGATTAAAAGTTTTAGTAGTATCAATATGTTAATTAGTATTAATGTAAAATAGAATAAAATAGTGATATTAAAGAATTGCTATTATTATCCCATATATAAAGCAATTCCAATAATGATGGATACTTCACAGATGATTGTGGTCTAGTAATCTAATTAATTTAATCTAGATGATATAAATGGTTAATATTTCAGGTTCAAAGACCAATAACATAAAAGAATAATATAGATTAAGGCTCCTTTTATTATGATTGAATCTTCATAATAAATTATTACTAATATTAATAATTCTTTAGTTATGATTTTAATTATTTCCCAAAAATATGCATTCGGTTTGTATTCATAATATAAATAGCCAAGTAAACTCTTTCCTCTTTTATAGATAAGTTTATTTCTAATTTTAAACAAACTCAAAAGCATAGTGAATGGTATTAAAATACCGAATAAAGACAAAAAGGGTATACAAAATGATAAAACCCATTTTAGATGTGAAGATGTATCAAATCTAAATGCTACATTTGCTTAAATCCAAGGAACATCAGAAATTGTTCTGGTTGATATAAGAGCTATAAACGAACCAATTATGCTGGGCTAAAAATAGATGTACATATAAATGATTGCTGTCATTACAATTGGCCCCTAATATTTAACCTAACTAGCATATATTAATATCGAATATATGATCGAAAGAATACTAAAGTAAATGCAAGGAAGTAATAATTACCAGATTACTCTTAAATAATGAATATCTAAAGAGGATGTTTCGACTATTAAATATAAAATTTTATATACTTAAGAAGCAATCCATTGAATAAGATATTTATTGAATAGGATTGCCTACACCATTTAAAAAGTTGAAAAAATTGACAGGCAAGCTTAATTTAAAAGAAGTCAACGAGCTGATGATTTATAAATAATTTGTTAGTATTTTAATTAAATAAGGAGATTCAATTAAATAAGCGGATTTAGTTAAATGATGAGATTCAAATAATTAGTTTTAAACAAAGTTTGCTCCTTTAACACTTAATATAATTGTAATTAATGACCTTAATAATGATAAGAAAAAATTACCAAATACTAAATCCAATAATTTATGCTAAATTGTAACTAATTTCATTACATGATCCACAAGAATATTATTAAGATGATGAATAGAATCCATCTCCTCTCAAATTTTAAATATCGCATTGTTCACAAAGAGCTCCTATATGACCCTTATAACAGGAATTATCACCATATTCCCACTATCCTAAACAATTACCTATCAAATTTTAACATTCTTCAATGAAATTATTGTCAAAATAAGGTCTCCAAAAACCCTAATAAAAATCAATTTTATTTATTACTTAACGCAGATTTAATCCAAAAGATGTTACATTTATTGTTGAGTATTCATCTCTTAAATAACATTTATTCAAATTAAGTTGATTTGAATATTAATCTAGACTAGGATCACATTCATGACATGATAAATCCGAAAGAGACTTAATTTCACCCACGCGACATTTGTAAGTATTAATATTCACAAATAATTTATAATTGTTATGAAAAGACTAAATTACCAAATTATTTTCATCATATTGAGGAATCTAGATGCTAGAACAAGATATAACTAATTATAAGTATTTTTTATTGGTATTTTCACTGTCAAAATAGATAACCAAATCATCTAAGTTATAATCATTAGTAACAGGATTAAAAGGAACAGTTTGTTAACTTATTACATTCTAATTTGATAATTCTATCATTTTATTCTACTCTATGTCAAAAATAAAAGTTTCAAGAATGCATTTTGAATTAGTCAAATTGTTTAATTTCAGATATTAATCATCTAAAGCAACTATTCTGAATGTTAAATTTAATGATTCTAACTATTAAGTACTTGATTAAAATCTTTTGTACTGTTTAATAGGAGTTCCACTTGGTAAAAAAATGATATTCTATTCACTATTTTGGGTATTATTAATAGATTCCTACAAAGTATTCCTATTTTTTTCAACAATATATGTTTGATATAGGTATTTATAATTATTTAATGTGATTGATAAATGAGTTGGAGTTTAAACAATATTTTATCCAAATTAAGAAGCGTTATTATTAAACACAGATGAATTATATTTTTACAAATCTTACCTAAGACTTCCTTCATAATAGATAGCTCCAGCTATAATAGCACTGTTGTTAAAAATCTAAGAATTAACTATAAACTACAGCGATTGATTTCCACTAAAATACATAGCACCACCTACTTATTTAGCTTAATTATTAACTAAAATTGAGTTATATACAATTATATTTGTTTAATTAGCAAATAAACATGTTCCATAATCTGCAACATTTTCAAAGCACTAATAATTCTAAATAATTATATCATGATTAACTAATTATAAAATCTAATCCGTCTTTGAGGTAAGTAATCTATTTAAAGATTTAAATGCAAATGCTTCATTAAATACATCAAGATTTAAATAGATGCATCCTGCTTTACCACAATGATTATTCATTATCATCCAATCTTAAAGATAGATTTTGTATGAATCTGAATTCTATTTATTTATTTAAATGTAAATTAGTCCACATACAGAATCTGAATAATTGTTATTGGAGAGATAAACATCAAACATTTTGATAAAATCAGTGCTTTTAATTGAAATTATAGCGATTATTGCTTATTGGGTAGCAATGTTTGCCAAAATTAATCTTTACTACATACATTATATTTATTGGCTTAGATCATTTTCTTCATTCATAATTACTTTTTTAATAATTGAAGAAGATTAAGTGCTGCATTACATATTATTAAAATTCTAAGTAATATATTAAATATCACATTTTTCATAATAATCTTCTGATTGTTTAAGATTATAAAATTAAATTCTTTTAATTACAACAGTAGTTGATAGATCTAAAATAATTAAATTAAAAATATACCTTCCCTAGGTTAAATTAATAATATATTTTTTTTTGGAATAAATCCACCAAAAATTGTAATTTGATTTATAGTTAAATTACCTTAATCTAAACCTTCTAAAAGTGATTCTCCAAATATGTCATCAACCAAAATAGTTTCTAAAAATAGTACTGCATTTTCAACATAAATTGATACACGATTATTTAAATCTAATGATAATTTTTAATTAATTATTAATTATTTTAAGTAATTCGTAAGTGCAACTTTTTGATTTTTAATGATTATATTTTTCAATGCTATTTAATTTTATAATGAATTTTTCTAAAACGCTGCATAAAATACTGAACCTTTTTTAGAAATACATTCTAATAAAGTTGAATTATGAATGGTTAAATTTAACTTATCATGATTTGACTAAAGATATAAAAAACTTCCATAATCTTTAGCAATAATATTTTAAGCGATAATATTTTTGATTTCTATTGTGCATCCACTTATTGGAATTTTTATAAATATACATCCTCCATTTTCTTCATTATATTTGAAGAAAGTTGTTAAATTTTTAAATATTAAATCAATCAATTTTACTTTGTATCCGCTTATATAAAAACCAACTCCATTAAGTCCTTATGAATTTTCCATCAAAGTATTTTATATTAAAACTATATCAGCTTCTAAGTAAGAATTTCCATATGCATTTTTAAATTAGAATATTGATTTTAGATTATTCTCGCTTATTTGTAGATTTTAAGGAAATTACCAATCAATATTTTGTAAAAGTCGTTCAGTATTCTGATAGGAATTATTAATAAATTAAATTTAATCTAATATTATTTATTCGGAAATAATATATATTACACTATCAGTTGTATTTGTTGCAAAATTATTATATATATTACTTTGATTCAGATTTATAATCCCTGATGGACAATTGAATAATAGAGCGACAGCAGAAGCTTTTAATAAGTTTTGTTAATAATTGTGCAATTAGTTATTATTGATTTCAATATTTTTAATTTCAACAAAAATCTTTTAATTAGAGATTATTGATATTAATGATGCACTTGCATCTTTTTATGAAGTTATTAGAATATTATCTTTTAATTTAAAATTTTTTATATAAAAAGTATCTTAGATTGAGGATGAAGTTTTTGATTATTTAGTAAATGAAATTAAAGCTGAATTAATAAAATTTAATCTTATGATTATAAAATTATCAAATATAACATTTTTTACATCAAAAAGCTAAATTAGAATTGGATATTTAGTATTTGCTTAAAATATCCTTGAGCAATCATAATATTAGTGCAATAATAAAATTTATGGTTGGGTTGCCTTTAAATCTGTAATTTAGAGATACTATAAATTCGCAAACAAAAACTCCGATATACCCAGTCCTCTAATGATATTACATGACTTTATTATAGCTTATTGTAATTAAATGTAAATCAATGATATTACCTATTCTTTCAAAATTGATTATTCATCATTAATTATAATTTATTCCAATTCAATATTATTGATTAAGATTTCTGATTTTATTGAATTAAATGCTTAAAAGTATAATACTTAGGAGTTAGAACTAGTAAACAGTTTCATAACTTATAAGTAATTAATTGAGTATATTAAAGTGATTTGTTTAGATAATTAATTTTGTATATTATTATTAATAAAAGAGACTTATCCATAAGAATGACAATTAAAAATTGAAAATTAATCAATTTACCCAGATCTTTCAAGCTACAAAAATGTTGAATCAATAATATCCAAACTTCTTAGTTCAACTGATTGTATTATTGTTGAAAAAGCATAATTTAAAAGAAAAAAAGGGTCTGAGTTTTCTAAAATTCCTTATAATATAAAATTAGAAATTTTTATTTCTTCTAAAGCAGTATCAGCTGGAAGATTTAAAAATGAGGTATTTTTGAAATTAGAATTTATTTTGATATGATTAAATGTAATTGATTAAATTTATGTAGATTTAAATTCTAAAATATTTGTGTCTTCAAAAATTGAATTTTCAATTTAAAATTGATTTATCTAAATAGTCAAATTTAAAACGGATGCAAACTAAAATAAAAAAAAACTTTTTAGTTTATTATTATTAATATTCATATTTTTAAGACTTACTTATTCAAATGTGATTTAACTTAATTATAGAAATTAAAAGCTAAAAAATGTAGATGATGTTTAAGTAGTTGTAGAGAATATTACATTCTATAATTGTAATTAAATTGTTTGAAAACTATCCGCATTAATTGTCTTATGGTATATGTTAGATTGTATTATAAATTCTACATTTTCAAATCTTAATAAAGTAAAATCAACAAAGTGTAATTCTTCATAAATTATAATTTACAATTCTTTTTCAATAATAGATTTGAATGTTAGCTAAACATCACTAATTATAATAAAATTTAGTACATTGTAGAAAAAACATTTTTAGAGAAAGATTAGGTTATGTAACTTAGTTAAGGAATTGAACAGACTTGTTCCTTGCTTGATTTAAGAATCAATTGAATTCTTTTTATGCTTTTTTTGTTCATAATTTCATAAATAGAATCAATATTGTACTAAAAATATACTTAAATATTACTGTTGAAAAGCTATTTCCCTGTATATTTGATTAAAGTAACTCAGAAAATAATAAATTTTCTTTTTTAAATTTAAATTTTAAATCAGAGTCTTAAATTTATTAGAGTTAAGTTTTATATTCTTATTCTTAACAATATAAATTCATTTCTAAAATTAGTACATTTTCGCAAGTTTCAGAATTTTTACATGGAATATATTGTCCTAGATTAATGTCGTAATACAAATTTTCTTCATTTTAATAAGGTTTTAAACACTAATAAGTATATATTTTATTCTATTAAGTTAAGACAAACAATGAATTAAAATTTTTAATCTCAACTTCTGTTCTTTCTCTACAAAATTCACAATAACTAGGGCAAGTTGAACATTCATTTTAGACTATAGTTAATAAATTATGATAAATGTTTTGACCACAAAATTAACACACATACTAACCATCTAAATAAATACAATTTTAACAGCTTTATTCGCAATATTTAATACATTTATTATCCATTAAAATATATCCAGAATAACATGAAGTACATATAATTTCATAGTCATCTAAATTTTAACTTTAGCCTTATTTCCAAAACTATTAATAATAAATTTAAGTAATACAAAATATGAATCATCTATTTGAACTCTTAAAAATTAAATTAAAATGACGACATTAATTTTCCATTCATCATTATATCCAATTGTTGAATGATAACAAATCTTACAATATAGGTTTTCAGGGCATAATTAACATTAACCAGTTAATCTAGAGGAATAATATCCTTAAAGACATTAAAGACAATAAGCATTGGTCTTGGGTTGTTTATTCACACACCAATAGCAGTTTTCGATTTAATTAATACATTTTTCCCCTATTGAAGTAAATGAAGCCTCTTCTGTTGCCTTAAAGCAAATAGCTTGAAGTCCATAATCGACTCCATCATAAATGAATTATTTCACCATACCTATTGTACAAAAAACTTAATCAGGAATTGGAATACAAATACTTTATTCATAATAATAATAGTAATTTTCTTAACATAATGCACAGATAGGTCTTTCATCTGATAAATCTAAGGAAGGCTAAAAATTATAATTAAAAGCATTGTATTGCAATTCATTTGACTAAGACAAAAAAAAAACATATTAGCAATTAGAGATTACAATAATTTGACAGTCAATACCATTAAATCTAATTGTCATCATTTAATTATCGATGCATTTTAAGCATCTGATAAAATATTCTTATGTTTCAATATTAATGTCTTCTTAGCAATATAAACAATAGATTCCACATGGTTAACATTATCCTATGTGATTTAAAGTATATTTTCTATAATATTTATATTTTTTACTCTTAACAAGTTAAACATTCATATCCAAATTAGCTTAGAGGAGCATTTTAACATGTACTACATTCTTTTGGACATGGCTAACACATTTTATTCTAAAGATTAAAATAATGATTTTCTATGCAACTTATACAATTATCTGAGGCTGAACAATTAACACAAGATTTAACGCAAGTTTAACATTAAAAATCATCATAAAATCTATTAGTTTTACATTTCATTTTGATTTATATTCCTAAATGAAATTCCATACTAATATGACATCCTAATTAATTGGTTGCACAAAATTCGCTTGCTCCTTCGAGTAATTAAAGTTTCATTTCATTATTAATGTAATAAACATCTATATTAAGATTTGATCTCTAGTATTTAATATAAGCAAATGTACTCTATTCTTAAAAATAATCAAAAGTACAAATAGGTTTAATATACCAAGTAAGGGATTCATGGAAACAGTTCCCACAAAAAAACATAGTTTCATGATATTAAGGGCTAAATTACTTTATGACTAAATACCATTAAATACAATAGAAATTATTATTAAATTAAACTAAGAAATATCTAAACTAACAATATTGGTCAGATGTATTTTCTTATTTTACTGTTAAACTTTAAGTGCTTTCAATAGGTTCACATCTTTTATTCTTCTCATTATATTCATTTAGATAGAAACATTCACATGAATTAAATTAGGTTAGAAATTAATTGTCTTCTACATAGCAAGAAATGCAATAATATTACGTTGGTCCATTACAGTCTTTACAACTTGTATCACATTCTATTAAAATATAAGATGTTAAATACAATATCCATCATTATTATCTTCGGGTTGACCAATAATGACTACAAATGATCCTAATTTACTTCTGCTAACTTGTGTATTTATTTCTCTATTCAATAGCTATAACGTCGCAACAGATCCAGAAAATTATGTATTGTAATTATATGTTCCTAAATTGTAAATTAAAGGTTCTTAATTCATAAAATATAATCGCATCTACATTTTCGCTCCATCTATAGGAGTTCTTCCTTATTCTATTATTAGAAAATGCCATTCTTGAGTTTTATAATAAAGATAATCTTTATTTATTTCTAATGTATGATATTAACTTAATTCTTCATCTTGCTGTATTGGGAGAAAAAAAGGAATTTTAAAAAATCCTGCCTTGAGATGTATTACAGTTTAATTATTATTTTGAAAGTCAACCTATTAATTAGAGTAAATTAATTACTGTATAATATAATTCAAGCATCAAATCTCCCATAAATTTATTTGTTATGGTATAAGGTTATATAAGAGAAAAAGTGGCTTATTCTAACTAATAATAAGCTTAATTTTGTTATTTTAGATTATATTCAAAAGCCTATTAAATTAAAGTTTTTATACATCAATATAATTTTATTTAATCCAAAATTAAAATGTATATCTTTGATTTCTTAATAAAAATGAATACGCAAAAAATTGAAAGTCATTTGAATTTTCATTAGGGTCAATTTACCTAAATAAATCATTTTTTTCCAACTTTGTTTATTAAACTTAAAAAGGACATTATGAAAATAAATTATTAAAGGCATTTTCAATATAAAAAAAAGAATCATACTCTTAGATTGGAGAAAAATATCCTTTAAAATAGAGTAATGGATTCCAATCATAAACAAAGTTTTAGGAAAGATCATTCTTATATCCTCCTAAAATAATTTTAATTGTATTTGTTATGAGTTAATATTAAAATGTAAATAGCTAATTATTAAAATTAGTATAAAATCTAAGTTTCTCATCATTTGATGAATAAATAATTGAAGTGTAAAACCAAATTGTTTCATAATTATCTGCTAGAAAATTGGCTTAAGCATGCTCTTAGATATCTAAATTTTAATTAAATAAATAAAAGTCATGTGTTAAGCTGATAGGATTATCATTCATATTCAAAATTATTGCAGCAAAATTAAATTCATTATCATCAAGCAATTTTAGAAAGTAAAATCCATTAAATTAACATATTTCTGTTAAGCATTTTGGATCATCAAAGGGTTTATAAAAAAGAGCTTCTGAATAAAAATCTATATTAGCTATATATTTGGACCAAAATCCAAAACCTTTTGTGTCACCATTAATTTAATCAGCTTAAATTTCTATTGTATATATTTATGGCTTTGTAGTGTCCATTTAAAATTAAGAATCATCGTTTTCATAGTAACAAATTAATTCATTCTTTATTTAAGACAACACTATAAAGGGTACCTAAAGTAAAATTAATATGATCATAAATTAAATTTTAAAGATATTTTATATATTTCTTTAAATTTAAGTATCATTCTTAGTTTAATCTAATTAACATAAGAACTCAATATTTGCAATAATACGAATTTCAATTCATATTAATAAAATGTAAAATGTTTATTAAAAAGTTTAAGATTATATATTCTTTATATTTTAAATTATGGTTTTAATTTTTCGTAGTAAGTAATTTCATAATATAATCTGAAAGAAGTAAATTAGATTTTAATGCAAATAAGTATTAATATTGAGCAAATAATTAAATATATTAATAAGTAGAAATGTAGATAAATTTCAAATACCAATTACCTATCAAGTTAAATCTTGTAAAACATCTATAAACTGAGATTGAAATTAAAAGATTCATAATCATTTTAATTATAAGTTAAAAATTTAGAATTAGTTTATTTACACTTAGTAAATAATTTATTATTAATATTAATATTAATGATGAGGTTATTAAATAGGATGTCTTCATTAATTCTTAAAAAATCAGATGATATGATTTTATATGCTCTTGATAAATCAATAAGATTAGGGGAAATATTAAAGTTTGGAAATTCATTAGGAGTATTAATGTCAATATTTTGAAAGAAATTAATTAGCATTATTATTATAACAATCTGAAGAATTGGAGCCTATCAGAAATATTAATTCATTAAACCCAAATCTAATTAATGAGATTTGCACAATTACAGACATTAAAGAATCAAATGAAAAAAATTACCAAAAAGAGTTCTTCATTAGAATTAAATTTTAACACATAAAGTATTTATCGATCTCTTTCATCCTATAACGTATGGATAAATGCTTAAAATAAAAGATAAAGAGATATTAAGTAAGTTAAAAACTTTTGATCATATTATCTATTATGGAAAAACCCCAATTAAAAAAGCTACTTGGTTTAATTATGAAGAAAATTAAGGTTCAAATTATTTTTTACCATTATAGTTCTCCAAATAATTAGCAAAAACTAATAAAACCATTTTGGTTATTGACTAACTTTATGATCATTTGTTTCACATTAAAAATTATATGAAACAATTTAGACATATGTTTATGAGAAAACTACAAAAACTGTTTATTTATCTAATTTATTAAAAGAGCTATCTGATTCTTGTGGTTATAGACCAGGACATAGTAATCTAACTACTGCTGTATTATAAAAAGATTCTAAAGATGATATATAAAACGATGAATTAGAAACAGAAGTATTATTTAAATGTAATTCAACCTTATGTTAGAATCATTGTAATCTCATACTCCATCTACAACATTAACTATACCTAGTCCATTTAGTTTATAAATCCAGAGTCCGTTATATTATTATTTAACTCAAGAATATGAGATACTTTCATAATATAACGAAAAAAATCAGAATATTTATAGAAATAATAATTATAGATTAATATTGATTCATGGGACTTTTATTAATATTATTATTACAAACCAATAGTTTAAATTATAAACTTATTCAACCAATAGAATAATCAAGAACATGAATTAGTAATTTTCCTCGATTTTTCAATTAAACATTTAAAGAAGAATTAATTTGTTAACTTAAGGGTATAAATTAACATTACAAGTTCTCCAAAAGAATTATTGAATGATATATTAGTGTTCTCTTGTTCAATAAAAGAATTTGATGGAAAATCAATTGCTGAATTTCATTATGAAAAGAAGAAAGAATTAGATGGAAATCAATTTAAACTTTAATCATTGAAAATTTAGGAAGATGTTATGAATTATATATGCTTCATCTAAGAATGACAAATTAGTTGCTATAATATAAAAGGATTATATTTGATTTGAGTATTGTCATGTAATTATTATAAAAATAAAATAAGTAAACTATTTATAGTTAAAAATTACTCAGTAATCTAATTTTATATTTGATATATTTTAAGATAATTATTGATAAATATTTTTAAATGAATTATTCTAAAATAGAAATTGATTTAATTTCAAGTTATGTAATTGGATTAATTAGAGAAATACATCTTAAAATAATAAATGAGTTGAGTATATTTATTTGTAATAAATTTAATAAATGAATTAAAATTGAACAATTAGAAAAGTTTTTACTTATTTTAATATATATAATAAAATTACTTATAAATGTTAGATAATCGTACTTCTTATTTTAATATTTTAGGAAGTAAAGCTAGCTTTGGTTAGAATATTAAAATGTTTTTATCGCTTAAGTAGAAAGGATAATAAGCGAAATCAAAATCGAAGGAGCCTATGAGAGGATAACTGAAAACATTAAAAAAATTAGAAGATAATATAGATGAACCATAGATTTAGTAAAGAGCTTTAACAACATAAAAAAAATTGGCTCCATTAATGGAGGAATAAGAATAAAAAAATGAGGAAATAAATCCAATGAGATATAACCTTATGCAATTATTAGTTTTGATGGGGAAAAAGGAACATTATTTTGATAAATTAGTTAAAGATGATTTCAAATTAATAAGAGTATTTAGTAATTCAAAAGAGAATGTGGAAGATCATATATAAAGAATAAAAAAATTTTTAAGCAATAAAGTTCGTTATAAGTATAGAAGTTGTTTTAAAATGCAATGTATAAAACTACAATATTTTTTAAAGTCTAAATTTAATTAGAATTATTGAAGTATGTACCTAAGAAAAAATCAATAGCTATAAAAAACAGTTAAAGAGATTATGAATTAGATGAAGATGAAGATAATTCTAAAAAGAAAAAGATAAGTGCAAAAGGATATTAAGATTTTTCGCATTGGAAGAAAAAGAATAATGTTACATAAAATTAAAAAGTATTTATAATAACTAATGGATATCATGCATTAAGAGATTCATTATTAGAGAGAAATTGGGCAGAAAATGAAGATGCCTATAGTCCATTTTTTGATCTTAAATGGACTTGTGGATTAAGAAGTGATGATTTCTTAAATTTGATGGATTTTTAATAGATAAATCATTTTGATTCGAATTAATGCTTATGTTCCAAATATGGTTTAGCTAGAAATATAAGATGTATATAAAATTGGGAATCTTTTTTTCCTAGATGTTATGATTTAGGTGATTTGGTAGATTTTTCCGACTTTATAGAAGATTTTAAAATTTCTAAAATTCATAGTATATTATTAGAATTCGATAAAAATTAAATTAGCAATTAAAATATGAAAATTACCACAGAACCATTTGAAAATGATGATGATGATAATCAATTAACGTTTAAGGATTTTAAAAGTAATACAATTAGAGTAAGTGATGAAAAAA
Source organism: Paramecium sexaurelia (assembly GCA_000733375.1). Taxonomy (NCBI): domain Eukaryota; phylum Ciliophora; class Oligohymenophorea; order Peniculida; family Parameciidae; genus Paramecium; species Paramecium sexaurelia. The sequence continues at coordinate 227,117 of JPFM01000062.1, forward strand.
AGCGCCATTTAATAATGAATTATAGAGAGAGATTCAAAGTACGATTATGTTTAATGATTTTAAATAGAGTAGCTTATTCTTTAGGTGGAATGATAAAAAATATTCTTAAGGATGAATATCCATTTGTTCATCCAGGAGAATGGTTATAATTAATGAAGGAACCTGAAAAAGCTAAGGAATTATAAATTTAAGATTAACTAGAAATAATTTTAAAATCTAATGGGTATGAAGACTATGAAGGGGATAAATTTTTGTAAAAATATGGAACTACAATAAAAGAATTACTTAAATAATTAAATAAAAATCCATAAAATTCATTATAAGGAACTAGAAATATTTGGATTGTAAAACCTGAATATTCATCAAGAGGAAGAGGTATTAAATGTTTAGATGATTTACATTAAATTATAGACACTGTAAATAAAGAAACTATGAATTATGTAGCTATGAAATATATAGAAAATCCTTTAATAATTAAGAATAAAAAATTTGATATTCGTTAATGGGTTTTGGTTACTGAATTGGTACCACTTAAAATATATTTTTATAATGAATGCTATATTAGATTTTCTGCAGAAGAATTTGATATTGATTAATTCCAAAATAAATTCGCACATCTTACTAATAATGCTATTGCAAAACATTCTTAAAAGTTTTATGAATCGGACATCAAAGGAAATATGTGGACATAAGATGAATTTCAAGAATATCTTCTTGAAGAATATGGATAGGATATCTTTGCAGAAAAAATCTAACCTAAATTGAAAGAAATTGTTATAAATAGTTTAAAATGTTGCAGTGATCAAATGAAAAATAGAAAAAGATCATTTGAAGTTTTTGGGTATGATTTTATGATTGATGATTAATTTAATACATGGTTAATAGAAGTTAATATGTCACCTTCTAGTGATACTACAACAAGAGTGACTGCTCAAATTATTCCTAAAATGTTAGAAGATATTATGAAAGCAGTGATAGATAATTAGGGTAAGACTAAAAAGAAGGTTGGAGGATTTCAATTGATTTATAATAGTGATACTAAATTATTATGATATTTTGTATAATTAGCTAGCTATTCAATTTTATCTCAATTCTTTACATGAGTGAAGTGATGAAATTTTTTAACAAACTAATCAGTTTTATGAAATGGTCTAACTTCATTGACTGGTTTTGATTAATAAATTATTCCTTAACCTTGCTTCTCAGAATAAAATGTTATTGGTTTTGCTGTTAAATATGATTCTTATGGTAAAACAGCTGCCAATTATTAATCAGATGATAATTAAGGTCTATCATAGGATAGCATTGTAAACATACTTTTAATAAAATCCCATGTCACTTAATAAATCAACATCTTTTTTATCTCCATCTATTGCAGTTCCATTTTATGTTCTCATTACTCTTCTCCCAATAGTATTATTTTCTATTGGTTTCTAATTATATTATTATTTAGTTGTTACTTAAGTGAATTCTTATTTACATGTTGTTTCAAAATATCTCTATTATGTTTAACTGAAACTGTCTGCTTCACGAGAGTCTAATTCAGCCTAAATTTATTATAGATATTATTATTCAATTAATTAAGCTTTCTTTCCAACTTTAGGTATTAAATCAGCTCTATTGACATTACCTCCAACACTAATTATATTTTAACTTATTACTTTTGTGAAGCTGGTTTTGGGATATCAGGTTATATTTTACCGAATAGCCTAGTTGTTGTGTCTAATTAATTTATTTATTCTTTGTAAAGAGAAATTTCTTCAGGAGGTTTTAACATCAAATCTGTATGTTTCTTTTTAATATGTGAAGGAACAGGAGCTCTTCCAAACCCAGTATCCTCTTTTAATTAAGCTTCCTCATGCCAATTCGACATTAAAGTTCCTGAAATGAATGTATTTGCTCCTTTAGCTGCACTTCCTGCTGCTTGAGTTTTATTGTAGCAATCCAATTTCGTTTAATTCATATTCATTATTTTCTAATAATTATTAATTAAATAATTTTTTTTTATTCATTTTACATTAATTTTCCTTCTACATAAATATTTCTAATATTAATTCAGCATTTCTTCTATTTTTTAAATAAAATCTTTAATTATACAATTTAGAGAATATTATTCAAAATAAACAAACTTTCGATTTAGTATGACTTTTGTATTAAAAATGTTATAATTTTATGAGATTCTATTCAAATAAATTAAAATTTTTTAAGATTTATAAGAAATCAATATGATTTAATTATTATTGTATAAAAATTCTTAAGATTAATTTTTTGCAACATAGTAAGGTTTCGTGTTCTGTTTGAAAAATTTCTCAATAATTTATAAAAAATCATATTCCTCTTTCATCATTTATAATATAATACTTTAAATTTATACGCTCTAATTATTCAATTAGGTTACTTTTAAAACATTGTTGTTTTGAAGTCATAAATTTATTAAACAAAGAAGAGAGAAGCAATAAACCCTTAATGTATTAATATAAATTTGTCGATTTTAAATGTAATGTAAAAGATTTAACTGTATGAATTAAAATTGAATATTATTTTTGATTTATATAAATTGTTATTTCAATACAATTTCTTTTAAAATCTTTAGAGATATACATTGGGGAAGAGTAAATATGGCATTAATCTAGAAATAATGGTTTCTCTTTTTCTCAAATTAGCTATTTAAATCATTTTGTCATAATTTTGTTCTGGATAGTAATCAGTGTACGATTTTTTTTATTCAAAATTTTTTAGTTCTTTTTTTTCAAATTTTTTGAAATTTTTATATTTCATTATCAAAAATGAAATAGTTTCTTTATCTTTAGGAGGTAAATTTTTATAATTTTTTAATTAATGATATCTTTACTTTAATTAATCTTGAATTGCATTATTGATTAAATTTTTTTAATTAGGATCATAATTGATAATTTATTAATTATTTTATCTAACATAATCAATAGGATTCAAATTTGTAGGTTTTCCCATTATACTAATTGATTATTTTAATCCTTAAAATTAATTTAAACCTAATAGATCATTAATATTAATATTTAATTAAGAATTTTTTTAAGACACTGAAGGCTATTGAGAATGTTAAATAAATATTCTAGGAATTTAAATTTGACTTTTATCTTCGCTTGGAGGTTTTTCTTAGAAATCAAAATGATATTTTTTGTAGTATTCATTTTAAATCTTTTTCAAAATTTCTAGATCTACAGTATTATTAAAAGTTCGTTTTTTTCTTTAAAATTTCACTCTTGTCTATTTATGATCAAATTAATATCTTTTAATTATTACTTCTTTTGATGGTATGTAATGTAACATTGGACATTTTATAACGGAATGTAATAATGATTGACAAGATAAACATTATTCATCCCAAACATTCTCTGAAAATTATATACCGTCTCTTGTTTTGCAATATAACTCGAAATCTCTTGGATATTCTTTAAGTAATTACATAAAATCATATCTACATATCATTAATAGTTTAGAAAATCCTACACTTTTATAAATTTCATTGGTTGGTATTCCTAATACAAAACTTTTTAAACCAAAAGTTTCACCTACCATAATTTATTTTATCTTTATTTTATTTTAACCTTCAGTACATACTGAAATTTAACCTTTTTCAACATAGCATACAAATTAATCTAATTCTTTACGAAATTCATTTTCTGGAAGTAAATCTATTACACTTATTCTTTTAGATAATGCTTTTTAAAATTGTCTACTAAATTAAGAAAAGAAAGGCATTTCTCGGATTACTTAAGTATTTACCTACCACATTAATTATTCTTACAATTTTTCTGACAATTATTCTATAATAGCTTTTTCTTCCATAGTTTCTTCTTCTTATTATTAAAGCCAATATTATTTCAAATATTCTCTAATTTATTCTTAGAATGCATATGGAATTCTTTTTTTATGTAAATAAGTATTTATTATTCTAATATTCTTTTTTTATAATTCTGATTAATATTTCATTTCTGATATTATATTTCCAACTGTGTTAATAGAATAAGGTAATTAAACACTAGAAACCATAATTAAAATAATTGCTATTATTCTTTCTTCATCACTTTTTGGAGTAATATCTCCATAACCAACTGTGAACATTGTAACACATGCATAATAAAATGATGATAAATATTAAATATTCCAAGGTTTATTTAATAGATTACGATCTTCAATCCAACTACTCTCTCTGTAAAGCTCACTAAATTGTCCACCCTATTTAAATTAATAATTATTTTTACCCAAAACCAAAGACAACCAAAAATATGGATTACATAAAATATTAATAAAGTAAACTTAAATAATTATAAAATTGAGGAAGCTTGTCTTGTAAAATTTAATGCCATTTCATATTATTTTCCTTTATTTTAAACATTCTTATAGTGTGATAAAAATAATAATAGAATTAGATAATAAGGATTTTTATTTATATCTACTTTAGTATCTGTTTAAATCGAAAATAAAAGAAATATAAAAACTATAAAAGTTGAAATCCATTCTAAACCTAATGATTGCAGTAACACGTTTTTAATTATTTTAACTCTACCAGTAACAATTTAACCAGATTCATAAAATACAGTATTTAAACTGATAAAAATATCAACTAATAAAATTGTTATCATTATAAAAGTGCTTAAAAAATAATTGTCAAATAATAATTATTCCTCAGTCCAACAAATATCAACTGGAATCATATATAAAAAATATAATCTTGCAATCGTTGCAATAATATCCCATATAGTTTTATAGATACTTTAAGGATAAATTAATGGAAGTTTTTTTATTTTCTTAGTAATCCATTTATATAAAGGTTAACAAAAATCACTTATATGATTTCTAAGTAGCTAATTATTATCATCCACTTTTTTAATTATAGCGGAATATTTTTCATTTAATATTCTATAATGATATTCTTTAAAATGAATTTGAAAGAATTTACGAGCTAACAATTTGTCTATAAACTATTTGACATATTTATTTTTTGTTGCTAAATTTTTGTAAATAAGCTTTGATTAAAAATCTTTTGTGGCTTATCTTGTTAAAAAGCTGATCATTCTATGTTTTAAATTACTTTATCTTGAACTTTCTGTAACATAAAGACTTTTAACATTCTTATTAAGAAATGATTCTCTACCATTCGAATTTGAAGATAAAATCTCTTATTTACAAGAGCTATACATTTTATAAAAAATAAAAAATATTAGATAACACATTTTATGAATAATCATATCGAATGTTTAAACACGAATAAATATGAAAAATAATATTAAAATATATTATCACTCATTATCCTAATAAAATTTTTCTTTTTCAATTAAAGTCCCTCTAATCGTAGTGTTCTTACCTTATCTGATACGATCAAATAAAGTAAAATTAGTTTTAGTTCTTTTCATTCCTCTCATCTCGAACTCTTATTGTTTTTATTTTATCTTTTCATAATGAGCATTGATTCTATCTATAACAACATTAAGATTAAAGTCAGGGAAATAGATTTTTGATTATTTTTTAGCAACATCCATATCAAGTTCAAAATGAACTCTTACTATATCTTATATTCTCCTTTAAATTCCATCTAAAGATTGTCCTACATAAACACTATTACTATCATTAGTGTCATCATATTTATTATTATTTGAATCAACTAAAGCCGAATTGCTTGGAGGATTTGCAGTATAACCACTTGAACTATATAATTCATTATTTAGAACACTCTTTTCTACTTTTTTATTATCAACATCTTAGCTTTAAAAAAATTATAATAATTATGTAGCTTTTCTATTCTTTTTTTTTCTTGGACCTTCGACACTTTTAAAGTTAGACTAAAAATTACTTGTTGTTTTTTTTGGAAATTATACTATTTTCTCTCGCCTCTAGTCTTTATTTAATTTCCATTTCTTATGTATAAGAATGAGGAGATTAATCAAAATTTGTTTCACTTCCCCTACTAATTTATTTTGATAAATTAATTTGTTTATTTTCTAATTTTATATAAATATTAAATGTAACCTAAAAATTGATTGGCGGCACTATCAACTTCTAACCATGAAACCTTTCTTTTTCCAATTTAATTTAGATTATTATTATTATTATTGTTGTTATGATTATTATTATTATTATTATTGTTATTATGTTTACTTTTAACTAATTTAAGTTTACTCTGTATTTAGTTTTAAGATCCAGCATTTGCATTTTGTATTTTAACTTCTTCTTAAATTAGTGACTCATCTAATAAATCGCCCGTCCCATTAACTGTTTAGTGAAACTTTGATTTTATAGATTGAATCGTCCTTCCCCTTTCTAAAACTGAGAGTTTAATTTTATTATGACTTTTCTTAAATTGACTTCCCTAATCTAAATCCATGATACTTTCCTAATTTTGAATGAAAAATATATTCTATACATTTGTTATACTGGCTCTTTAACCATCTTTTATGAATATCACAGTTTGATTTTATAATTTTTGATCTACAGGCTATACAGTCTAGATCGAAGGTTATGGAGTAGGTTATTATAAATTGATATCAAATTATGACATTACTTTTTAATCTTTAAATACAGAATTATTTTTATTTCGAATTAACTTTTAAGGCTCATCTTCTTTATCAACTAAATTGAACCCTAATTTAATTAGGTATGCATCGTTGTTTATATCTCTTGCATATTTCTAAATTTTACTTTTCAGGTATGATATTATTTATGACAATATATCCCAAAGCTGCTTCTTATACGTCCGCTAGATTATTTTTGCAACTAGATTTAGATGAGGTTCTATATGGAAAAGTTAATCTTCGATTAGTTTTGTTAGAAGCAAAAGCAAAACTGGTGGCAATTTTATGTTTATTAGGTTGTAAGAATACAAATGGACAACTAAAACTATAGAATGTAAACTTACTAAATAAATCGATGTGTCCATCCACAGATTTCACATATTTATCCAAAAGCCTTGTAATTGCTATTAAATATTATATTGTCTTTGGCCATACTATATTTTTCAAATTCCTCACTATTTTCTTAAAGTATCTAATAGAAAGATTAATAGCTAATTAAAAAATTAATTAAAAATAATACTCTACAACTAATAATTAAGTAAATTTAGTTGCTCTTGCATTATACTCATAAGGTGTTTGCGAAATAAATTCCCTCTCTCCTATCACAGCACTATAAAATCAAATATTCAGAATACCCTTATGCTACATTTTTCAAAAAGGTTTCAGTGTAATAATATTCGTCCTCATCTAGATATATTAATAAGTTTCTTTACTTTGATGATCAGCAACATATTCTACTGATCCTGATAACACAAACCAAAGAGCTTTAGGTGAATCATTTCTTTAGAAAAGTAATTATTCTGGATATAGTTTAGTTTCTTTTACAACCTAACACAATCTTTGTAGAGTTTCATCACTAAAGTTCTCTCTTAAGAAACGGGATTAAGTTAATGTTTTACTATAGATGTCTATTAAAACTTCCTCTCTTAAATGCTTGGTTAATTAATCAATAAATTATCCTGCATGCTAATCTTCTTCTTATTTAACCTTAAAGAAATATTCAAAATATTTTTTAACCTAAACTATTTACTCAGTCAATACTTTTAATTATAAATTGTAACTCAATCCTCTTTTTCTTATATGATGATTAATTTCCCTAATTTTCTACTTATAAGCAGCTTTTTTATCTGATATCTATTTAAATATATTCCCTATATTTGATATGCAATATCCAAACACACCACATACTAACAAAGTCACAATTATGACAAATATTCTCTCTACAGTTGTTACAGGAACAATATCGCCATATCCTACTGTTACTGTTGTGATAACACTCCAATATAATGAGATTATGTATCTATCAAACCAGAAGTAATTCATTGCATCTGGTGCATATCGAGTCAACCAAGTTAATTCTTCACCATAATTTTCATATTCTACAACTGCTAACCAATGCCATCCACAACCACAAAAGTGTCCTGTCAATAAAAGAAAAAATATTAATTTTAATAAATCTAAAACTATTTATGTGTTATCCTAAAATTCATAAAAATCCATAATATACTTCGAAATTTAGAACTTCTTCTATACTTGTCATTAAAGGAGATAATCTCGTTAATCTCAACAATAAAGTATATCTAACGAATTGAATATCCATAAATGATATATAAAAGGGTAATACTACTATTATATCCCAAAAAAAGTTTCCTTTCAAATAATGCATTATAATTTGTTTCCTATTTTCATGCATTAATCCTTTATCATAATAAGCAGTATTAAAATTGATTAATATCTCAGCAAAAAAAACCCATTAGGGTAATTAATCTAAGATCCATTCAAGTACTCCTGATGATCTCACATCAAAACTTAAGTAAATTGGAATATAAAATATATTCATAACAATAAATAGCAATAACATAATATCCCATACTATTTTGAATAAACTATCAGGTTTTATTACTTTTACATATTTTCCAAAGAGTCCATAGATTATTTCTAAAGATTTCAATAATTTCAGAGCTTTATTTTATATATAATAGAAAATAATCAAACCCATACTAGGTTTTTATCTAATTAATCTGTTTATTAACATATATTCAAAGTTTGCACTATTATCACAAATTACTTCAAAGATTCTTTGAGTTATTAATCGAAATTTTATTCTCTCAGTCTTTGTTTTTAATTATTAAATAAAACGAGAAACTAATCTAATTATTATGAAAGCCTTCATTGTCCACACTTCATTTAAACTAATAATCCAATTATAAACTATACCCACTCTTTATCTCTTTACTTCTTCCTCTTAAGACCAGTGATTGCTACTTAAGGGTATCTCTATGACCTTAGGTTCTTTTTGCCCTTTCATTCTACTCTTATAATTCTTCCATCTTTTATACAAACGATTGATATTTTGTTATTTTTGCATCAGACTTAATTCCTAAGTTGATCGTTCCATTTATTTAAAAGGGGGATATAATAATATCATCAGTATCTAACTTCTATTTATTTTTAATTGATTTGCTAGATTTGTTTTAGTTAGTGTTTACTGTTAAAGGTTTTTATATTTTTAAATTACAACTTATTGAACTTAATGAACCTTAAGGTTCGCTCTTTTTAGCACTCGAATATCAAATCTAAATACCTTAAATTACTCATTAGACAGTCCTCTTCATTGACATCGGCCTTGTGGCCTAAATGTATGGCCTCCATATGATTATTATCAAAAATATCTCTTTTCATCCTTAGAGCTTCAAGCTACTACAATTATGAATATTCAAGTGTTCTATTTAATTATTAATCAATGATTGAATTATTTTAATCAATATCAACTAGATGAGCTGAGGAGAGATTACTGCTCTGAATTCCACTTTCTAAATCTTAGAAACCAGTATTTCGATTTATCATTATTTTTATATTTTAAAAATATCGTAATTAAAATAATACTCTTTTTCTAGAATTATAGTTTCTAATTAAATGATAACACTTTAAAAACTCAATTTAAGTTTAATTATACTCAATTAATTAAAAAATGTTTTTTTCTGAATTCACTATTAATTAAGGATTTATCCACTAGTTTTTCATTATGATTACCACTTTGAAGTTATTCATCTTTGTTACATTTTTTTATTTAAAAAAACAATTATTCAATTTATTATTATGAATAATACAATTGAAGTTTGGTGTTTGTAACTATTATTTTAATATAGCTATATTTAGAGTAACTTTCTCTTGATTATTAGAATTAACTAGTATTATGGCATATGATAAACAAGCAGCAGATATTTAATTCTGGTAAAATTAGTTTAAATCTCATAATCAAAGCAACATCAATTTAATTAAAATTAAACTATCTCTGTTTTATCATTTACTTTTTATTCCGTCTTGCTCATATAAAGTCTTAATAAAAGTGTTAAAAACAAAACTATTAGGAAAATTAAGTTGACGATCCAAACATTTAAATATTCTAATTCTTTTTTTCAAAGTAATACTTTGATCTAATGTATTATGGGAAATATTTATTGCTTAATCTAATCTTAATGGTATTACATCATTAATTTTGATGCCAAATAAATACAATATACTGCAGTTAAATGTAGGTTATCTTTTGATTAACTAATTATATTAATTAAATAAATTACTTGCTTTTAAGTTTTTTTTCAATATTCATCTAAAATAGAACAAACAGTGAAAACTATAGAATTATTCATTTAATAAGCACAGACAATCTCAATTAAGCAATTTACAAATTTTATCCCATCATCATCTTGAAAGCCTTAACCTTATATTGATATAAATTTTAATATAATTTTAGAGAATTAAATCATATAATTCTTATGTTTATTAATTATTCTTAATCGTTATACTAAAATCTAATTAAATTATGAAGGTATGTGAATTTCTTCAGGATTTTCCATTTTATACATATTCTCTGACTTTGATAATCTTTATTCTAATGCAGATTGCAACTGTTCTAATTTTGTGACTATTGGCAATTTTCTGATCCAAATTAAATTCTATAACTAGGATAAGAACTTGTTCAATAGCAATTCTACAAGATGCCATTTATAACTCTTTTAATTTATTTTTTAAAAGCAATTTAACCGCTTAAATTTATAAAATTTTATATTACAATACAAATCTAAATGCTAAATTCTCATTCATTATATAGAAGCCGCAAAAGTGAAATTAATTTCTACCTACAATTCAATTTGTAAATACAGAAAAATAAAGACAATTTTAGATTTGAATATTAACAATCAATTTTAAGAATATATATAGAGAGAGAGATGATATTATTATTATTATTAAATTATGAATATATATTTAACAAATTAATCAAATTTTCTTAGAAACCTCATCTATCATTGTTAACTTTTTATTAATATCTATTATTAATATTAGTTGTGATTTTGTTATTTATATTTTTAGATGAATTAAAAAAATAAAATATCTCTTTCAAAAAAAATAGAGTCAGCAATCAGAGATTATTTTGCATATTTTTAATTTTTACTGTTAAGGGAAAACTATGACACCACTCTAAGGAGCATTTTATGGTTTCGATTTCTTTATATAATTAATACTATACAAGCTATTTAATTAATCAATGGTTAAAATGTGTAAGTACTTATAATAATATTAGCTTCATTTAAGAAATGCTCAGCAGGTATAGAATAAATTTTTTAATTTATTTTGGCAACAGTAACTATTTGATTTTTGCTTACATCATTATTTTAAGTATTTTTTTTCACATAGCTATTACTAAATTTGTAATAAACATTAAAATTTCAATTCATTAATTTATTGGTTCCTTTGTTGTTTAAACTATATATTATGTGTAGTCAATGCCAATAATTTTAAACTGCTTGTATGCTATTTTGATCTAGGATAAATTTGGACACTTAATTTTGTTTCTATTGACTGTTTTATTAAATTTTATGTATATATTATTTAACTGCTAAACAAGTTTTTCATAGATAGATGGTAGTTTTTCAAGATAGATTGATGAGCTTATTCTGTATTTATTCAGAATTGTTTTATGCATAATAAAGATTAAATTACCAATAGTTGAGTTATAATTCTTAGTTTTAATCATAGAATCAATTTTGTTAATTATAGTATAACTAAATTACACTGAATTAAATAGTCATTTTATATTAAAATTAAGAATATTCCTTTTTATTGTTGGAATAGCTGGAGTATTTAAATTAAAATGGATTGAAGCGTTTTTGGTTTACTCATTTACATCAAATGTTGTACAATCTTTAAAAAATAGATTTGAGACAAATAAATTGACTGATGCTAAAAATTAAGACTAATTAAAATTTCTAATATCCTACATTACAAAATATTATTAAGAAGATGAAACTTTGAAAGTTTTATTGATTGAAAAATGTATTTAAAAGAATTTAAAATAAATACAAATTACGAATTCTAATAAAACTAGCATTTAAGATAAAGTAATGATAGAAAAATATTTTGAATAAAATATATATAAGTTGTATTTTCTACTACTGCAACAAAATTAATCAAAATTGTCATTTTTTGACTTTATTTTTGTAAGAGCTAACATTTATATAATTTAATAAGAATATTTTTAAAAATCAAAAAAAGAATTAATTGAGAATTCTTGGCTAATTAAAATTTTCGAATTATAGGAAAATAACTTTTATATTTTAGTAAAAGCTAACATAACAAAATTAAATTATTATCAAAATCTAATTAAGATTAATCTTAATGAATAATAATATTGTAAGATGATTCGAACTTAAACTTTAAAATTTACAAAAACAATGTAAAAATTAAAAAAGGAGTTTGTTTCAACAATTGATTTGAAAAATTTAACACTTTAAAATTCCAATGTAATTGATCTTAGGACTATTTAAACAATTTAAAAATATTATCATGTTTTTTATGGGGATTATTAGAAAGTATATCTATATAAAATTATTTAAAGGCATTTCAAATAGGATCAAAAGCAAAGTAATTATAGAGATGGGATAGAAATTTAAATATAAAATTAAAAAGAAGTAATTAAGATTATTTTATTTTAGATTAAATATTTCTTATTAAAGTAAGTTATCTATAAAAAAAATGGACAATTTTGAATTCAAAAGCAAAATATTTAGAAGAGTATTTTAAAGATCAATAATTAGAAAATGTTTTAGATTTATTCCCATAGTTTTTAAAAGGATATTATTAATCATAATTACATAATTATGTATAAAGTGAATTTGAAGAAAAGTGTTAGATAAAGACTTTTTTATTGAAGAATAATTATATTATTTCTTGTAGAATTTCTTTTGATTATGAGATTTTAGATAATGACATAATTATTAATCATATAATCGAAATTGAAGATAAAAATAATTTTCTGTTATTTGACTAATTTGGCAAGATATTTGGGATTTCAGAATTCCTATTCAATCAATTATAAAGCCTTGATGAAAACAACTCTCCAGAAATTACTTAATAAATTTTCTTAGAAAAAGCCATGATATAGTTTTATGTTCCAGAAATAGAATATCAAGTTCTTTCACTTACATCATCTTAGGATTGTAATTAATTAGAATTTTCATCATCATTTGCTAAACACCTTAATCATGATGATTGCTTAAAGTTATAGATAAATTTCAATATCAAAGAGGAATCGTTTCATTAAAGTAAAGGAAACTAATCAACGATTTCTCCAAAATCATTATAACACTAAGCAAGGAATAAGACAATAAAACTATTAAGCTAACAGTTTTCAATGCAATTTGAGACAATTACATAGAAATTAAATTTAGAATAAAATATGCCAACTCAAAAGTTTGAATTAGAATACAAGAAATTTACATATTTAAATAATTCTAATGATTATTCTTACTGTTTATGCTGTTTGTACTATTTTTATAAATAAGTAATCAGGATAAGATGAGATAAAATCATATTAGTCTTCAATTAATTTTCTAATAAATCCTTAGGCTTTAACTTTTTCATATGGAGGATCCTTTCTCTTATAGTGGAATAGATATTGTGTAGAGAATGGGTTGTATAATATGTCTCAGTATATTGAGTTTTAAAGGCAGTAAAAATTAAATTATGCTTTCACATTATGGAAAGGTATTCATGTTAATTATGCATTAAATTTGAGTAGAAGAAGTAAAGAGTTAGGTATGGAAATGGTTGATGTAATTGAATATGACAAAAATAATAATAAAATAATAACCCAAATGGATTATTATTCATTCTATACTTTAACCAGAGAGAAAATGGTAAGAGTATAAAAAAATACCAATTATTCAAACATTTCAACTCATGATTATTCAATTTTTAAAGCTAATGGAATAATAAGGCAGAATATTATGACCATATTTAAATTTCATGATATTGTTATAGAGGATGAAATAGAATAATTAAAACTCAAAGTAGAGTTTTCGTAAACAAATTTTTAATTAATAGAAATTATCTAAATATGCTGTGCAAACATATTCATCATAACTTTAATATATTTTATACATAGACAGGTCAAAATAAAAAATCAAATATTTAGTTTGTTATCTATGATAGAGATTAATTCAATAAAAACTTAGATTCAATAGGTGAAATTATCTTGTTCATTCACTAATTATTCATTAAAATCTATTGAAAGTTTAATAAACAATGATTTAGTAATAAATGAAAATCCTTAGTAAAATAGAAATAATCACACTATACAGCGATTGTAAAATATAAAATTTACTTCAAAAATTAGATTATTTATACCATTTTTTTTTTTAATTTGTTATGGTTTACAATTGATAGGAGCATATAATTATAGAGCATTCTACTATAACAATTATAAACATTCTTTATTGATGACTATGAATTATATTAAATTTAAGAAACTGTTTGATAGTTCAATCCTACTTGGAGAGTTAATTAAGACTGAGCACTTAATCCCATCAAATCCTTTTTAACTAATCAATTAGACTGAAACTATACAATTATGTTTAATATATGTTGATAATTCAACGAATTTATTTAACACAATTTTAGATGATCTAATTGTATCAGACTATTTTAATTAAACAATGAAGAATTAAATACTTAGTGCATTTAGAAAGGATTTATGTTTAAGCTTTTAAAGGTTTCTAATTTTTTGTAATACATCTCAAATCAAATTACCTTATATACAAAATGATTCTTACTTAACTATTACTTAAGATGGCATAGGAGGAGTGATATAAAATTACAAAAAGATATTTTAATAAGAATATAGTATAGAAAGATAGACTTTGAAATATTCAAAAGATAATACTGAATTTATTAACTCATAGATTCATCAGAATTTCTTTATTTAATATGCTTAGGATATATAATCTTGCTTCTTCACTTGTTTTAGTTACTTTATCAATGAAAGTATTTATCTGAGCGATTTATTTATCTTAGCTATGTCTGATTACTTTACCTTAACCGGAATCATGTAATTATAAATAATATTTTAGAATTTTATTATTATATATTGTCTTTTCGGTTTTTTGGATTACATATCAATATAATTAAATACATTAAATCAAATACATTTTAATCTTGCTCGAACCAAAATTACTCTAGAAAAAAGGATTACATCAAATTTTAATGAGAATTTTGAATTAAATATGATTAAATTATTGATATAAAATTCATTTAAAATTTCTAATACTTTGTATTACACATACGTAAAATTATTAAAATATTTATAATTTCTAATTGTAATTATCATGAGAATCATAATATTTAACAATTTAGTATGAAAATCAATTTGTCAATAACATAAAAAT